>JBBPDH010000124.1:23386862-23403892 GCA_037974565.1 Clupeocharax schoutedeni
TCCTGTCTTTTTGTCTGTGATTGTTAAATGTGTGAAATAAGATGACTCTTATTGAGATTTTAGTTTTTTTCTTTTGTCTGTAACTGTTACTGGACAGTTACTCTGACCTGATATACATGTTGCAAGGTGGCGTGATGTTCACGTTGTTGCTGTGGGATATTACAGCAAATTAGAGTTACATAAAAGTGTAGGTTTCTTTAGTGGTGTGTCCCACTTACTGTTTTGCAGGATGACTGTATGCTTCATTGGAAGGTGCGCTTGTTTAAAAGTCTTTTACGGTTAATTGTTAAACACCCTGATACGGAAAAAGCTTAACTCCACCCCGGGCCATGTTCCTTTGAAAAAATGACTAGACTTACTTTTATAATGGTGACATCATTGACGGAGAAATTTGTTTAAAATGCAGTAAATAAAGCTTAATGAAGTAATAAAGCCTTGCATTGCAAGCAGTTGTATTTGATGTTAGAAAGTAGTGAGAATAAAAGTTAGAAATCAAAGGGTTTTTTTTTCCCTTTTCTTTCCTTGATCCCATTTTCGTCTCCTTCTCCAGATTAACCATGTCCTGGGAGGAGGTAGTTGGACCACTGGCTGCCTTCACCATGGTGGTGTGAAGTGGGTGTGACTGATTGTGATGGACAGGTGTAAGCACGTAGGTCGTTTGAGGCTTGCGCGGGACCACTCAATCCTGAACCCGCAGAAATGGCACTGCGTGGACTGCAACACCACCGAGTCTGTGTGGGCTTGCCTCAGTTGTTCACATGTGGCCTGTGGACGCTACATAGAGGAGCATGCGCTGCAACATTTTCAGGTATGAGGGTGTACTAATCTATGGTAATTTGTATTTTAATTTTGATTTGTATACTGAGTTACTCTGAAGTCAAGTTCAGGTAGTAGGGTGTAAATCTCAGATTTTTGATACCTTTCAGTGATTTAAATTTGATTAACATGTGAGTGGAGGAAATATTTATTCAGTAGAGGTATATTGAAAATTAATTACTGGAATGGTACATTTTGAAAATAACCCAGTAGATATTACTTTGGCTAAAATGAGTGCACACAATCGATTATACCTTTCCAAAGTTATACTAAACTGATGAGAACAGATGCTATTAGCAACATTCATGTCCTGTAATATCTCTGTATTATTTCCTTTTGGACTGCCTTTGTGTGTTAATGAGGGGCTTTGCTGTTGTCCTGCAGGAGCAGCACCACCCTCTGGCCATGGAAGTGAATGAGCTGTACGTCTTCTGCTACCTGTGTGATGATTACGTGCTGAACGATAATGCCACGGGTGACCTGAAGCTTCTGCGCAGCACACTTAGTGCCATAAAAAGCCAGCGATATGAAGTTACTACGCGGAGTGGTCGTACGCTCCGCTCTGCTGCTGTTCTACTGGAGCAGCCGACGCACGGCAACACTAGGGAGCTGCAGCTGCGGGATGAGGATCGCATGTTCACAGCACTGTGGCACCGCCGCCGGGCACTCATGGGCCGCATCTTTCGCGTCTGGTTTGAGCAGACAGAACGTGGGAGAAGGCGTCTGGAGGAGGAGCGGCAGCAGGAGGAAGAGGAGGAGAGGAAAAGGGAAGCACGAGTGAGGAGGCGCAAGCTGAAACGGCAGCACAGGGAGGAGCTGGAATGTGCTCCACCCCGGAAGAGCCACCGCCTCCGCAGGCAGAGCCAGAAAAAAGCAGCTGCTTCTAGAGCAGCTCAGGCACCAGTGAAACCCACCAAACGCAAGCCGGTTCCTCCCCCTGCTGTAAGGACTCCTAAAAGCAAAGCACCTCGGCAGAGGCCATGTCCCCAGGCCAAGGTCAAACAGACTCAAGCTCTGCCCCCAAAATCGACGGGCGACTCCCCTATCAAAAGGCGGCCCACTGTCACGCCAGGTGTGACGGGCTTGCGTAACCTCGGCAACACGTGCTACATGAACTCCATACTACAGGTTTTGAGTCATCTGCATGTGTTTAGGGAATGCTTTTTGAGACTTGATCTGAATCAAGCCCTAGAGCTGCTGGCCTCCGCTGTCAGCCGCAAGTTAGGGCTTTCAGTTCAGCACGGCACACAGCCCAAAGCTTCCGGACAGAGCTCGGGGCTCAGTGGTGGGGCATCCCGGTCGCGGAGCATGGAGCTCATCCAGCCCAAGGAACCCAGCTCCAAACACATCTCTCTCTGTCACGAGTTACATACTTTGTTCCAGGTATATGATTCATATAGAGAAACCCATTAGGGGTGCAGTTTTTGCCTATGCTGGCTATTTTTTCCCTATTAAAAGGGGGTGTAAAAATGCATCTGAAGAAGGCATTTTGCTGAATCAATTTTGTAATGTCAAGTTGTCATCCCAGCCATACACACTATACACAGTGAAATGAAATATTGTATTCCTGGACCACAAGTGCAACATGTAACACAACAGCACAATATATACACACATATAACAATACAGTATTGTATTGTGTGTATATATATATATATATATTAGAGGTGGGCATAGATTAATTTTTTTAATCTAAATTAATCTCATTGTAAACTTGGAATTAATCTAGATTAAAATGGCTCATTTGAATTCTGCCAAAGGTCTGAAGTCGTCACCCACCCCCCCCAAATGATCCCAATATCTATTTTTATAGTGTAAACCATAAATATGCCTCCAAATGTTCTCCCAGATCACTTTACTTTTATTTTGAACTCAGTTTAATACATTACCCTTAAAGAAAATGTAAATATAAACCTGGAAAAGTCAGGAACGAGAGAGAGAGAGAGCGAGAGACAGAGTGAAAGAGTAAGGGAGAACGAGAGAGAGTAAAAGAGAGAGAGAGAGCGAGAGAGAGACGATCTACACGCTCCTGAAAAGGCATGAGCGAGAGAGAGAGACAGACAGAGAAAGAGAGCGAGAGCGAGAGAGATGATCCGCACGGTCCGGAAAGTCATGAACAAGAGAGCACGCGACAGGGAGAGCAACAGAGAGAGCAAGACAGGTGTAAAATGGGTGCGATCCGTAAAAGTCACGAATGAGAGAGAGACAGACAGACAGACCGAGAGAGAGAGAGACAGACAGACAGACAGAGAGTAAGTCCGCGCTAAAATATCAAGGTGAAAGTCATGATAGCTTGCATAGTACAGACCCAGCTCCCAACTCAACTTTGTGAATAGATTAACGGCGATATATTTTTTTTTATGGTGCGATAAAAGTCTCACATTAATGCAGCACGTTAACGCCGTTAATGGCCCAGCACTAATATATATATATATTTTAGTGCTGGGCCGTTATCTTACAAATATATATGTAATTACAAATCTAGAAAATATGCATATAGCCACAGTACAATGTTGTATACAATACAACAGGAGAGTTATAATACAACAAACTGACTCATCAGCTGCAGTGAGATTTCTTGATGTATGTGCTTAGGTTTTGGGTGAAAAGAAATTCTGAAAAAAGTTTATAGTTAAAAATATAGTTTGTTTATAAATGTTTATTTTATATTCTAGTTTGCTTTACTTTATGTCGAGCTACCATGTAAATCCGGTACTACGAAAGTGTGTTTTGATCACATTTAATAAATAATTATAATACATTTCAAAATATCTAACATTAATCTGAATCAGAAATTTGAGATCGTAATACATTGCATTATTTTCTTAAGAATAAAGCATTGACCTGTTGTAGATCTACACTCTTACAGTGTGATGTTTTAAGCCAAATTTCTGGGAATCTGAAATAATAAATGGTAATACCTGTTAGACCCTAAAATATAGCAAGTCGTTGTCGGTTGTATCAGAATAAACATTCATGCAAATGTGAAAATGTTTCTTGTATATTCTTGGTGAATCGGATGTGCATGAGGCTGCTGAATGTCGTACTATGGATCCTAATTAGAGTATGTGTTTGTAGGTAATGTGGTCGGGGAAATGGGCTTTGGTGTCACCCTTTGCAATGCTGCATTCAGTGTGGCAGCTGATCCCGGCGTTCCGAGGCTACGCGCAGCAAGATGCTCAGGAGTTTCTGTGTGAGCTCCTGGACAAGGTGCAGCATGAGCTGGAACGAACTGGAACACTGACGCCTGCTACTGTTCCAGCAAATCAGAGACGCCTCATCAAACAGGTGCTCAGCGTGGTCAACACCATCTTCCACGGCCAGCTACTGAGTCAGGTGAGGAGTCCTGGCTCACATCATCACACATTCACGGAAAAAAATTAAAAGATTTACACAGAAGGTTTGTGACATGATCTTTTTTTGTTCTTTCTAGGTGAGGTGTTTGGCTTGTGATCACCGGTCAAACACAGTGGAGCCGTTCTGGGATTTGTCCTTAGAATTTCCTGAGCGTTACCATAGTAACAGTAAGGATGCTGCCCAGGTTCCGTGTGGACTGACGGAGATGCTGGCCAAATTTACAGAGACGGAGGCTTTAGAAGGAGCCATTTATGCCTGTGACCACTGCAACAGTGAGTCTCCTACATACGCAACATATTTAGCCACATTTGTAGTTATAATTCTGCAATAACTGGGTAGTATGTATAGAATTAGGTTAATTATGCAGTGAAGCGTAAACCTGAATTCTTAAGCTGGTCGATTTTCATAGCTGATAGCTACTAATGTTACAGCACTAGAGTAGACCTTTTTATTTGTGTGGTTGTGTATCTGTTCTTATTAAACAAATTAATTAAATAAATAAAAATCGGGTTCTTCTGCCACAGATAAACGACGGCGTTTCTGTTCCAAGCAAGTGGTTCTAACAGAAGCTCAGAAGCAGCTAATGGTCTATAAACTGCCTCACGTCTTAAGACTGCACCTCAAGCGCTTCAGGTAAACACAAACACAAACACATGCACACTGTTGTGAGAATGCTGTGAGTTCATGTTTGTTTAATGTTTTTTTATATATATATGTGCATGCATAGGTGGTCTGGTCGTAACCATAGAGAGAAGATAGGTGTTCATGTTGAATTCGAGCAAGAGCTGAACATGGAGCCATACTGCTGCAAAGACGCCAACACATCCCCTCGGCCCCAACACTTTCTCTACCAACTGTCTGCTGTTGTGATGCATCATGGGAAGGGCTTTGGCTCTGGCCATTACACCGCTTTCTGTTACAACACAGAAGGAGGTAAGAGATTGCCTCCGTCAGATCCATTTAGAATGGCCGCCTTCTCTCCTTACCCAACTGTAGTTGACTTAAATTATGAAATGTTGCAATCACCCATTCACAGCCGCTCACTTCATGCATCTTAAGTATCAGGCCCGTATCTGGATAAGTCCAAGCCACATAATGATGAAGTTAAACTGACCAATAATCTGTTTTTGCATTTCTTTTGAATAAAACATATGCAGTACAGGCAAGTGTTTGTTGTATACAAGCCAATTTGCATATTACTGTACATATAGTAATTTCAGTCTGGCTGACTGGAGACACAATTCACCAGGTGTAAGCTCATTAGGATGCAGTCCACTTTTAACACTTAACAGTGATCGTACCAGCTTTTAAAATCGCAGTGGTGATTGCACCAGTGTTTTTTCTGACTTTTCTGACTCTATAGGTTTTACAGACATTAATTTTTTATGTCTATTTTTTACCTGGAATCATAGTAAAATGCTGAGCTTTTGGAACAGTTCTGACATTTTATGTTGTCTTGTATGTTGGATGACTTCATAGTACTAATTGTGGCTGATGAATGCAAGTTCAGTCATTGCGTAGTTTAGCAGGAAACCACTTGCATTATTGGTTATTACACTGGTGCTGCGAATAAAGCAACATACATTTCACACGCATGTATTATATATTTTCTTATTAAGTAACATGCTTTTGGTTCAGTTACTCAATAGTTGTGTTATGATTAATTTAACTTTAGGAGTGTAATGATACATTTTGTCCATGATTTTCTGTTCATGATACTGGGTTCATCATTTGATATTCACAAAATACAGAGTTGAATTTAAAAATGACTTGGTGGCACTTACTAGCCAGGAGGCAGGATTGTGCGTATGACAGGTTTATGTTGTATGTGTGAGAATGTTTGCTACTTCACAAGATAATGCAATTGCTTAACTGCTTTGATCACTTAAGGCATTTTTTTGGTAATCATCAGAAACCATAACACACTTTTCTAAACCAGTTTATCGTGCTGATGTCAGATCTGCAGTTTTTCTCAGTCACATCCACTTCCACAATTATGAGTAATATTAGATATATAATCAGTGTCAGTCAGCTACCGCTGTTTCTTCAAAAATGCTTAGCATATGATTATTAAATGCTAATTATACCAACTATCATGCAAGGGAAAAACTAAACACAGATTTGAAATCAGTATGAGATCCATCTGAAATATTAATGGCAAGTATTAAACTGTTAAACTAACTTATATTTTCTATGAAGTTTGTTTTTTACATCTGGATAGAGCACACGTGACAAGTATCAGAATTACAATATATAGTTTTCTTTAGAATGTTTAAAAATGACTTACCCAGTTAATATCGCAAAATGAAATGTTTCATTGAATCTTTACTGATATTATTTTACTGATATTATACACTGAACGCAACGCTTTTGTTGAAAAAGCAAGATCTGAAACATTTCCTACATACACAAATGACCCATTACTCTCAAACATTGTTGACAAATCTGTCTAAATCTGTGTTAGTGAGCCCGAGATAATCCAGCCCACCTCACAGGTGTGGCATATCAAGGTGCTGATTAGACAGCATGAATACTGCACAGTTGTGCCTTTGACTGCCCACAATAAAAGGCCACTCTGAAATGTGCAGTTTGATCACAGCACAATGCCACAGATGTTGTGCCATTCATATATGACCATCATCTCATGTTGCAGCAGGATAATACACTACCCTGTATTGCAAGGATCTGTACACAATTCCTGGAAGCTGAAAACATCCCAGTTGTTGCATGGCCAGCATACTCACCGGACATGTCACCCATTGAGCATGTTTGGGATGCTCTGGGTCGGCGTATACAACAGCGTGTTCCAGTTCCTGCCAATGTTCAGCAACTTTGCTTAGCTATTGAAGAGGAGTGGACCAGCATTCCACAGCCCACAACCAACAACCTGATCAACTCTTTGCGATGGAGATGTGTTGAACTGCGTGAGGCAAATGGTGTAAGACCAGATACTGACGGATACGGATCAAGAACGCAACACAGAGCACATGCGCCAACTCCAGGCAACCCCTTCACAACATGGACAACGAGAAGTTAATTTTGGAGGTGGAGAAACGCGAAATTTTATACAACCCCAGACATCCGTTTTACAAGGATAATAGAAAGGAGGAGACATGGAGTGTATGTCATTCAAAAATGGACTTTAATTGTTGCAAAATGCATTAATTGTGTTCTTTATTACAACACAATAAAGTATGACGAACACAACACAGCCATGCAACACAATGCTAAACACATTAAACACAAAGCTGAGCAACAACAAGGACAAAAGTAACTAGGAAGCCTACTAATAATGTTTATAGTGCGCAGAAATGCTGTTGGTTTACCCACGGTCATCACGTGTTTGACCAGCTTATCACCTTATCCCACGCAATCTTACAATTCTCCCGTGATCATGTGATCTCGCAAACCAGCCGCGCGCCGGATCAGATACGGACAACAAATGCGTCCAGTGTGAACTGGCGCACGGCCTTGAACGGAATGGAAATGCCGCGCAGTCGCACCACAGCGGACACACATCCAGTGTAAAACAGGGATTAGGCACACGTGCAGTATTCACGCTGTCTAATCAGCACCTTGATATGCCACACCTGTGAGGTGGGCTGGATTATCTCGGGCTCACTAACACAGATTTAGACAGATTTGTCAACAATGTTTGAGAGTAATGGGTCATTTGTGTATGTAGGAAATGCTTCAGATCTTTCAGTTCAGCACAGGAAAAATGGGAGCGTTTCTATTTTTGTTCAATATATGATTGCCTCTACTGTTTACCAACATTTCTCCTCTCCCTTTTTCTTCCTCAGGATTTTGGGTGCACTGTAATGACTCAAAGCTGAGTGTATGTGCGGTGGAGGAGGTGTGTAAGGCGCAGGCCTACATTCTTTTTTACACCCAGAGAAACTCTCAGGACAAAGTCAAGGCCTGCGACCTCTGACACCTGCTTAAGACGCCAATCAGCCACAGAGACATTGTATTGTACATTCTGTTGATATGAGTTCAAGGCAGTTAGTGTGCGTGTGTATTTGTGGTAGCATTCAGCGGTTCTGGAGACTGCATTCTGTCATGTTCCTAATGCCTTACACAGATCTTCGGCAGTAGGCACTCTTGCAGTGATTGTAGGTGTGTAAGAATGACTGTCAGTCCTAGCCAGAAGCATTATTGCAGTTTGTGTGAGAGAGATTGAGTGAGTCGAAGGTCTTTAGTTCATTTTTGTAGGTTTTAAATTTGGTGCAGATTAAAGTTTGCTGAATACTGCCCACAAACCAAAGTGTAGGGGGGCTGGGGGAGGGGGACGACAAACCTTTGAATGTTGAGTGTTTCCTGATTTGTTTTAGCTCTTTATAAAGGGACACCTTGGCCGACGACATCACTGTGATGTCATTTTCGTGTGCGTGTTCGAGACCGTGTGAAACTGACAATATTCTCCACATATTCTCTCAAAGTGCCCTGCTATGTTTCAGACCAGTTTGTTGAGGCTGTTCTAGTGTTATCGGCTCCTTTCGAGCGTTCACAGCGTACATGTCAAAACGATTCAGGATTTTCTTTTTCTTTTTTTTTGTTAGACTTTGCAGAATGTACTTTTATATACTCAAGACTTTGGGTAAACAAGATTTGTTTTATTTTTTTAAAAAAAGAAAGAGGGAGATTTTAGAGGGAAAAAAAGACTGTAATGTTCTCACCAGCAAAGACACAAAATGTATGCTGTATGTACAGTATCCACCTGTATGTGAGTATGTGTGTGTCTGTACTTTGTGACTGTTGCGGTTAGCGCACTCTCTGTGTTGGTGTGTAATTTTGTGGATGTGCGAGAGCGGAGTCTTTTTATTTGGTTTTTTTTTTGGCTGTGAATTCACACCCCTGGGAGTCGGTCTCCTTTCTGGTTCTTTCAAGTCCATGTCGCTCCGCTCTTCAGCAGGTATAGATGTAAACTATGCAAATTGTTACCTCAATTTATAGAGAAATTTACCTCAATAAAAGGAAAATATTTTTGCATTTTTCTAGAAAAAATGCCCTTCTCTTGTGGCTGCAGTGTAATTTGTTGTGCTTTTCAAGGTGTCCACGATACGCACACACTTTCAAACACACTACGTAATAAAGCCACAGCTCTGAATATACTCAACATTCTCCCACCTTCAAACAGCCAAGTGAATCCTGATCCAAATATGATTTGTACTCATTATATTTATCTTTTATAATCAAGGGAGCAACCAACAGAAAAAAGCCACCAAGTTGCCGTTTGCAGATTTTGACATTTATTATACTGAACAGTGAACATATATGGAGGAAAGTAACAGGTTAAACAGGCATAGTAGGAAGTTCATGTTATGTCCTGAGGCATTCTGGTCACAGCCATGAGCTCATCTGGAACTAAACACATCAGTACAGAATAGTCTGAACCTAATGATGTAGCTTTAAGCAATTCCCTATAAACACTGGCCAGGTCATTGTTCTGCATCTTCATATTGCAATCTTCAGGCAACAGCACCATCATAGCAGTGCAAGAATCTGCCTTGAGGCCAATGAAGAATATAAATCTTTATACAAACATAAATCTCTCTAAATACGTTTCTGTTTCCTGTAATTACAAGTGAACGTACTTCATAGGCAAAAGCAACTATATTATAGCACTGTCATTAAAGTCCTCTCCCCTGATGTTAAATGTAGACCATCATTAGTCGATAAGATTTTGTCACTGAAATTTGCTTTAGTGCTGTAACATGTAACAAGGCCAATGTAGTTGTAACATGGGTACATAGCACAAAATGTACACAAAATTATGCATGGTTTTGTTCTTTTTTCAGCTTTCAGATTTCTTAACGGTTTCAAGCAAGTGCCAAATGGTGGCATGCGAGATTTCATTAGTTGTTAACTTTTAGTGGAAAAAAAAAAAAAGGAAAATTCACATACCAAACATGTCTGGTTGATGGTTCTGGTAAAGGCAAGACTGAGTAAACCAATCAGTTGCTTTAACTTGTTCTCAACCCAACATCAGGTCATGGCACCTTTTTTCTGAGTTACATGAAGCTGGTTAATGTTAAATTTCATTCCTTTACATAAGCTTATCAGACACAAAAGTCACGAGTAATTTCCTCAGTAATACTTAAGTGTCTTCTTGCCTTAATAACAGGATCAAACGTGTCAGGGTCACCCAAATCTCTTGAGATCCTGTTCACTTTAGCTCCATTTTCCATAGATTTTCTGATTCATGTTAAAGCAGAACACAGCACTGACACTCCCGCATTACAGTGTGACTAGTGTAGGATGTCTCTGTGTGACTGTTTCATCATGATTCACTTTGACTCAACAGTAAAATCCCAAGATCTCAATACTCAATTCGGAAATGCTAAACCTAGTCCACTTTGTGGAGAAGTGGGATAAAACTTTATATATACTGTTATATATACTTAAGGGAGGAATATTTTAAAGTGACCACATTTGACCTCTCTATCTAAAACTCAAAAGGCTTTATTAATGTAACACAGACTTTAACACAGATGTATATATGTAAGTGGCCTCTGTTATGTTGGGCTGGCCTGGTTCTAGTTTGAAACACTCTTATTCATAACTATGCAGAGCTAATCTGCTGTATCCTTAATAGGTGGATACATGTTTAATGACATCACGGTGAATGTAACCAGTAATGAAAGCCACTAAATTCAAAACACGCTTATTATTAGAGGGCTTCTGTACATGGGCCATATAGACTGGGGAGTGAACATAATACATAATATTTTACACCATATATTAAACTCTGGATTTAAAAAAAAAAATGTTGGTTTTCCATAAGACAAAAAGACGCCTAATCAAATATTAAAAAATAAATGATTCAAGTGCACACTTTTTGTCTGGTGAGCTTATATCATACACCAGGGAAATAATGGCCACATTTATTTAAGTCAACAAGACTGAAAGCATATTCAAAGCAAACCTGCTGCGGCTTTAAGCTGAGCTGTGTGTGCACTTTGAGCTCTGCAAGCAGGAGGAAAGTGCTAGAATAGAATTAGTTTTTCATTACTGGATTGATTTCCAGGCACTCATCATGCAGTTTTGAGTTGAAATATATTCCACATAGATCTGGATTGAGGAAACATGAAAAAAACTCTCTTGGCATGACTGGCTGCTGTAAAAGCAATGGAGAAAAACTAGGCGTGTGCCTTAAAACTGCCTCGATACTGGAGAAAACAGCTGACTAGTATAAATGGCTATGGAATAACTGATTGCTGACTAATTCATCAATCAAACGGGCCAGCACGGCTGTCATCGGTTTCATTATGATAGTAAGAGACGAAAGGTGAAAACATGCACAGGCATATTAAATGTCACTTATTCACTTATTATAATTCATGTTTTAAAAATGGTATATGGAGCTATTCAAGTAAGCTATTTCAGAGATATAATTATCAAAATACTGTATATTTTAGAAGCAAAGTGCATATCATTTTTGGTCATTTATTTCAAATATCCTCATGCTATATGAAGCAAAGCAGCCATACTCTTATTTTTAAATGATTACTCATTTATAATTCCCCTTTTGCTAGGCACAGAGTGGAAATGAATTAAAGCAGTGGCCCTCAATCCCAGTATTTTTACATTTCCCTTACTTTAACACACCTGATCTAATGAATCAAGTAATCATCAAGCCCTTCACAAGGTGAGTCAGGCATGTTACAGCAGGCGAAATGCGAAAGGGATGTTGTTTAGACTGCTGACTACAAGTAATGTATATATACATGTATATCTAGATATATTTTTTCTTTCTTTATTAAGTTAAAGAGAGAGAAAATAATTGGGGCCTGTTTTCCCAAAGTTATCTTACTGTTTGGTGATCTCTATCTGCTCCATCTGTATTCTACCAATAGTTCTACCAAACTGTGACATGTTTGCTTAAAAAAACACACACAACAGAATCCATTGGGCAGCTGCTGAACTCCATCAAAAAGCATTTGAGTGAAAGTGACTATTTGTCATACGTGAACACACCGCAGCACACAGTGTGAACAGCACGAAATTCTTCCTCTGCATCCATTCACCAAGTGAAGCAGGGGGCAGCCAGGAACACAGGACCCGGGGAGCAGTGTGTGGGACGGTACCTTGCTCAGGGTACCTCAGTGGTGCCTAGCGGTTTTGGGAATCGAACCCGGACTTTCTGGTCGCAGGGCGAATGCCCTAACCACTAGGATACCAGCTGCTTTTAAGTTGGTTTGTACTTTTTTGCGTATGTACAACACCCATCAAACGTTTAGAGACACCTTTGATACATGAACACAAGTTAAGTACAGAACACACATTTTTAGGGTGTAATGTTTCACTTGCTTATCCTGGCTCAGTTTCAGTGCCACAGTTTGGTGTGTTCAAAATATACTGCTAAAAAAAATGAAGGGAACACTTAAACAACACAATGTAACTTCAAGTCAATCAAATGTCTGTGAAATCAAACTGTCCACTTAAGAGGCAACACTGATTGTCACTGAGAGAGTCTAGACTGTTGCCTCCTAGGTGCTCAGTTTGATTTCACAGACGTTTGATTGACTTGAAGTTACATTGTGTTGTTTAAGTGTTCCCTTCATTTTTTTGAGCAGTATACTTTTTCAATTCCCATGTATCAATCTTGTGGAATGCTGATACAGCAACAGACCTGATCAAGAGGTCCAGCTATATATGGGGCAGTTGGTGGCCTAGTGGTTAGGGAGTTGGCCATGTGATCAGAAGGTTCTGGGTTCGCATCCCAGGATTGCAAGTGGCACCACTGAGGTTCTTCTGATCAAGATACCATACCCACACACTGGTCCCCGGGTGCCCCCTGTTGGTGGCAGGCCACTGCTTCACTTGGTGACTGGGTTAAAAGCAGAGAAAGAATTTCACATGTTTAACGCTTGACTATAAGGGGCTATTTTATATTTCATAAATGCAGTAAATTATGTCTCACCCAGCTCTACACAAAGGTTCACCTTTGTATCTTTGTAGTCTGCACCACGTATGCACCGAAATACAGGAGCTCATTTAACTTTGATTGGAAGCACATTTAAGAGCGACAGGTATTTTCAATTCAAGTGGATTTCGGTTCCTTTACATCACTGATTTCTCAAAAAATAGGTTTTCAGAAATAGGTTTATGCATAAATATTCACTAATGGAATTCAGAAACTGCCCATTAATTTCTACTATAGCTGTGTTTGGACTCGTTAGGTTTTCTCTCCTTTTCTATTTACAAACAAACATGTCAGAAATACTGCATGTGGTATCCAACAGTATAATACAAAACTTGGCAGATAGACATCAGGTTGAAAAATACCTGGAGCGTTCCTTTAAGAACATCTTATTCTTTAAAGAGTGTCCAACATGATCTTTGCTGATGGTCTTGGGATGATCTCAGGACCACAGTGTATGAGGGGAAATCAGGCCCAGGACAGCAGCTAGAGAAGTTAGCCTATCCTCCTGCATAGTTAAAGAGTTAAGACAGCTTTCATGCACAAGCACGGAGCAGCCAATACAGCAGGGTCCAGTGCTGTTTGTAGAGGAAGCACCTGCTTTTAAGTTGGTTTGTACTTTTTTGCGTATGTAGACCACCAATCAAACGTTTAGAGACACCTTGTGTTTTTTTGGTGTTTCTTTTCGATTAAGGAAAAATACCTGCAAATGTTGGATTAATATAAAACAGCTATTTTCTAATCCGTAAGGGGATTTTAGCTTCATCTTCATAAAACTCAGCTTCATGTTAAATGAAGTGTCTTCCCTGGTAATGTATATATACATTCATCGTATGAAGAGCAGATTTCACCTGAATAACAAGTTAATAATGGATTGATGACGGTGATACTGGTTTCCTCTGAAGTCGTCAATATGTTGACCTTTTGCAAACTGACAAATTAATCCATTTGCCCTGAAGTAAATACAATAAATAAGTTGATAACTACTATTGAACTAATTTGTGTTTTGTAGTTATGGGAATAAGGCAAAGTATGGCATGAACATTAACACAAAGTCATTAAGGGGCCATTTGAAAAACAATCATTCTGAAAAACAAGGTGTCCTTAAACTTTTGAGAGGCAGTGTTTTTTTTTCTTTTGCTTGAATTGCACAGCTATAGTGTGTGTGTGTGTGTGTGTGTGTGTGTGTGTGTGTGTGTGTGTGTGTGTGTGCGCATGTGAAAGAGAGATAGTGACCTTGAAGTTACTGTGTGGGTAGAGGAGTCCACACTCTCAAAACCGTTTTGCTTTCAAACCTGAAATGAAGAAGCACACAAAAACTATTTTGCCAGCTGCATGTGTCAGAAAAAATACATTAATAAAATATAACCACTGACATGTACAAGAGATCATCCAACTCCTAAAAATACTCATAAACTCAATTAGGTGTAACACTTTCTCTGGTGATCAACTGTAATCAACTGTAAGATGGATATAAAAAAATCAAAGACTTAATCAATCCTTAGGAGCACAGTAAAGTCTATAATTAAGCAGTTTAGAGCGTTTGGTACTACTAGGACCCTAACCAGAGGGCCGGCCCTCCAAACTGAATGTTGGAGTGAGTAGGAAACTGGCCAGAGAAGCAACCAAGAGGCAATTATTGAAGCAATTACAGGAATGTATGCCTCCACAAATGTGGCTTACATGGGAGGGTTGAAAGACAAAACAAAAACACTCCCGAAAAAGGTCTTTAAGTCTTTATTTAAGCTTGCTAAAAATGTACCTTGAAGATACGCGTTTTGGTCAGATGAGATCAAAAAGCGAATAATTTTGGCCTCAACATCAACCGGTACGTCTGACGGAAAGCTAATACAGCTCAGCTTGGAGGCAATAGCAACCTGCAGTGGGGATGTTTCTCTGCAGCAGGGACTGGGACACCTGTCATATAAGGAAAATGGATGGGCCAAATACTATCAAACCTTGAGTAACAAAACAGTGCCCTCTGCCAGGAAGATATCAATGTCAATGACCCTAAGCACACAACAAAACTGAACACACAGTGACTCCAGGCGAAAGGGTTAATCTCCTTGTGTGGCCTAATCAGAGGCCAGACTTAAAACCTACTGAAATTCTGCGAGATGACTAAGACTGCAGTCCACCAGCAGTCACCATGTAATCTGATCGAGCATAAACAGTCAAAGAAGAGTGGGCAAATACTGCACAGTCTAGATGGGCAAAGTGTCCCTAAAGGCTGTATATAAAGTTTAAAAAAAAAGGAACTCTAAAAGTTATTCAACAATGTACTGACACACGGGGGGTGATGTTTTGTATCCATCTCAGTGATTCTGTATTTTTCGGAACTGTTGGTATTGTATTTTTCACTAGGATGTTACAAGTTGTCACATCGCCCACTCGAGGTCGCCATTGTTTCAGTTGGTTTAAAAGACTTAAGTTTAAATTATGACAGCAGCTGTTTTGTGTTGAGTTCGTATATTTAAGTTCCATTATATCTTGTCTTGTTGTCTGTCATTTACCGTAGATGTTCCTACCCTTTGTTCATGTTCTGGAAGAGAGTACTGGCCATTGGGACTTTTGTTTTTTAAATAAAATCCTATTGAGAGAAAATGACATACAGCTGGAAAAAATGTTTCTGTTTGTGTGTCTTCATTTCAGCTGGAGGTAACCAAAAATATTTGTATGTATCCAACGCACTGTTCCAAATCACTGTGTCTTCATTTCAGGCTGCAAAGCAAAGTTAACATATTTTGAAGGGTTGTTTTTTTTCTACATCCCCTGTATTCCACAAAGGAACAAAGCCCCCTTGTGTGTGTCAGTAGTCGTCTCCTCGGCTCACTACCTCTTTGCAGGTGGACCTGAGTAGGATGGTGTGTTCAAACTGTGCGGTGTAGGAGCCCTTGGTGTCGCAGAGTGGTGGATAGGGATCGATGATGCCCAGATCACACAGATTCTTCAGAGCCATCAGGTACTTACTCTCCCCAAGCCGGTCCAGCCAGCGCCGGCAAAACGCAAGAGTACCAAAATTCTCATTCACCACATTCAGTAGATGCTTTGCTCTCGGCAGCCTGGAGGAAGAAAAACAACTTTCAGCTTCTGCTCAGTACAGAATGTGTATGTGTGTGTGTTGTGCTCTTATACTGAAGGTACTTATACTGAAATGCTCAGAACACATTTATTTTTAGACTGTGTTAGAATGCAAAATCAAACACAGAGTTCCTGTTGGAACAAAATTTCATTAATCACGGAACACCTAAACAGCACAATGTAAACAGCAATTTATAATTTCAAGTGAGGTAAAAGGAAGATAAAGGTTTTGTTCCAACACTGACAATATGTCTCATTTATTTATTATATATTTTAGTACCTACATGCAATCATAACATGTCCTATATGTTGGAACAAAAAAAGTCTAGAAGCACATTCTAGACTTTCAGTGTAAGATATTCTACTAAGATGTGTTTCTGAGCCATTCTGTTCTGTTGGTCTATTCACAATGAAATTTTACATTTAAAAAAACCAAGGAAAATAAAAAATATTGAGATATCAGAGACTTCTTTGTTCCGACAGCAATAATATATATGGGTGGTGTACAAGAATATATGGGCGGTGTACAAGAATATATGGGTGGTGTACAAGAATATATGGGCGGTATACAAGAATATATGGGTGGTGTACAAGAATATATGGGCGGTGTACAAGAATATATGGGCGGTGTACAAGAATATATGGGTGGTGTACAAGAATATATGGGTGGTGTACAAGAATATATGGGCGGTGTACAAGAATATATGGCCGGTGTACAAGAATACATGGGCGGTGTACAAGAATATATGGGTGGTGTACAATAATATATGGGTGGTGTACAAGAATATATGGGTGGTGTACAAGAATATATGGGCGGTATACAAGAATATATGGGTGGTGTACAAGAATA
>JBBPDH010000124.1:23446837-23461856 GCA_037974565.1 Clupeocharax schoutedeni
TGTAACAGTGACCAGAGTAATTATATAAATAATGTAACAGTGACCAGAGCAATTATACAAACAGTGCAACAGTGATTGGTGTGTTGAATAAATTGTGAAGTATTGAATAAAGATCGGGTTTTACATTAAGCGTAGAGTCTAGGGCTGAATGATTAATTGTTTTTATTTTGAAAATTTAAATTAACAGTGCAGTTTTCAAATCATAAAAGTTGTTCTGTCCTTCTGGGCCGAACATTTCACAAATTTTAAATTTCTTACTAACAATATTGCTCAGAAAATTACCAAAAAAAAGCGCATTCTAAATGCACGTAATTATTAGGCTTTGTATACATTTTACTGTGCTTGTAATTACAGTACAACGTATATACATTAACACAGCATGTCCGAGCACACATGCTACAGCATGAAGCAATCTGTGTTTGTTTTACAGATGGATTGAGGCGTTTCAGGAGGCTATGATTCTTTGACCAACCTGGACTGTCTTAAATTAGGGTCAGTCAAATCCACTTGTTGCCCTGCTACACTGGATTGGCAAATGGTCCGTTTTGAGCTCAGAAGAAACCAATTATAGCTACATCTATAGCAAGAAGATGCTGTTAGTTTTCGTTTTCACCGAATTGCATTACTAGTGTAAAACCAGCATTTCATGTTATTGTAGCCTCTTCAACCTTTCTGCCCACTTTTACAATGCCTCCCACCTCAAAGCGTATACTATTCATTTGTTTGAGATCATTTTCCTTGGGTCAGGCTTGTAATAGGATTTAAGGGCCTTAACAGAAAGATTCTGTGACTTCAAGCACAAAAAATTACACTGGATGTTCTTGGACATAACAGTAACATCCAGTGTGATGTTCTTGATGAGTGAGTTTGGGTGTAAGTAGTGAGGAGCAGGTGATGGGAGAAATCCAATTAAATATGTTTTTGGTTGCCTGGCAACAGATTAAATGAACAGGTCACCGGTGTGATCAAAGGTCAAGTGAGGAAGAGCACGAGCAAGTGTGACATGAGGAAGGTTTGATGCATCCAGATGCTTCTATGGCAGAATCTGCGTTTGAGATCTGCCATGGTTTTTGTGGGAGATGTCGGATGCTGCTATGTGTCTTTTTAGACGCCTTAAAAGGAATTGTTGCTTCAAAAGCGCTAACAAAACAATGCTGAGTGAATGAAAGCAAATAGCCAGTGATTAGCATTATGCAAATAGAGTCATGCTAATTGGCATCAACCAGCTTCCATTAATTGTTAGCCATGCTAGTATGTTTGTTCGTGCTGTTCCCTTAAATAGAGAGAAACCCTGTTTTTATTGTATGGTTCGTCTTTTTAAAACATTTTTTTAAATCTTCTCTTTTGTATAAAGTAGGACTCACAGTAAAAATATTAAACTATTTTACGGGGAATAACTGGATAAGTGTAAATATGCTGTACATGGTAATATAATGCAGGTGTAATACATGTGTATTTAAAACACAGTGTAGTCTCCTTGAATGAGTGAATAACGGTTTTGTAATTTAACAAAGAATTGCCGTTTTCAGCAGGCTGACTAAGCACTATGTAATACAGATCATAGCATTCTAAGCTGTGAATAAATACCCAGCTCGGTGAGAACTGTTAGCTCTTTTATTATCAGGGAAAAGTTAACATATTACTTTACTGGTGAAATTTCTTTGTGCACCTTGTTATTGTGGGAGAGATTACCATGAAACCATGTTCTTTATTTGTGTTAAATGGACATTAAAATCATGCCACAGTTTCTACAGTATTACCCAACATAGTTTAATACGTTGCATATGTTCTGGTTGATGTTTGTGTGTTTACTCTGTTCATTGTGACACACAGTAATGAACTTGGGAAGGTGATGTTTTGTTTACTGGGAAAAAATGCACAGGTGCACTGCACACTGAACTGTCACACAGTCTTTGGGATTTTTATCTGCTGTTTTTAGTCACTTGTTCCACCTGGTTGGGGTTGACTGTAGTGTACAATTGATAAAATTGATAAAAAAATACCCTTGCTCACAGTATGTCCAATGTAGATGTAAAATACTGTAATAAATTTTAAGTAGCTTTTTTTCTGATTATTCTTTGTGTGTGTGTGTCTCCATTGGTGTTTCTCATGTTTACACCAGCTGCAGTTTACACTGAAAATTTCACAACAAATGAACCAATAAAATTTTTTTTAAATCAGCTTTAATAAAAACTCCTTTTAACTTCCTGTAAAAGTCCAGAAGGCTTTTCCTCCTGCTACAAAGTTACCAATTTGAAAGGTCTAGGTCTAATACCAGTGATAGGTTTGTGTTTGGTTGAGAACTGCAAAACCTTTCAGATGTGGCAAATCGTATCCTGTTATTTTTTACTAATAAAGTGCTTTTAAAATCTGAAAACCGTAAAATATACCTAGTTAAACTAGTCAAATACATGCTTTCTTACTTCAGAAGTCTTGTTCTTTTGTTTAGTTAACCTGAACTAACCAATAACAATTTGAACTTTTAATGTCTTACTAGAAATGCCCCAGAGGTACATGCAAAAGGAAACAGAATGTAAAGTGGTTTCACCTTTTCACACCTCGTCTTCCCAGGATGAATACACTTAGGTTAAATTCGACACAACACTTCACTTAGTTTGCTATTGCCCCAACACTTTTAGCAGCCCATGTCTACAAACGTGACTGAAATACTGCTGCAGGGAGTTTATAAGAGTGCCGAATATTAATGTTTCTTAGTTGCAACTGTATTGTTTGTTGCCAAAACTGTCCCACAACTTATGTGAATTCACCCAATAAAGTATTTACACAGTGATATTGAAATTTTATGAGACTGTAAAGTGGTGTCGTGTTCTTCAGTTAATCCAAACACATAATTAGATTTTTCTAGTGTCTCTTATTGCAATGAACCAAGTCTAAAAACCTTTGTGAAGGCATTGTTATTCTGGACTAGCAGTAATAAATCAACTGGATGTAAAGGGGGCAGATGTAATTTAGTGTGAACAAAAGAATCTTCAGGCTTGATATTACAGGGTCTTCGAAAAGAAAAGTAGTATGGTTATGAGTTATGCAGCAAAATATTAAAATTATGCTTTTATGCATCTTAAGTTTTGATGCTGAAAAACATTACAATGGTACAACATAAATGGCTGAGGTACTTAAATGACAAAATAAATATTGGACAGGAACCACATTTCTTTTTTGCTCTCTGTTTCTCCCACTCACTCAGGACCGATGACATGAAGCTCTCTCAAATTTATGTGGGTTTTAAATGTCTTGATGCAGACTTCATGAAGAAACCCTCAATGTGAACATGATGACCTTCAGTTTTGATGTTACTTGGTAATGAAAAGAAAATTAGATTATGGTACGCAGAAATACAATAATAAAGTCATGTTACCTTTTATTTTTATTTTTAAACATCAGTCAAATCCAACATGGAATGCTGAAAAAACACATCCGGTACAACAGAAAAGGCTGAAGTAAATTAAAATACAGGATAGGAACCACGTCTCTCTCTGCTTCTCATACCTACTCACACAGGATTACATGGAGTTCATTCAAATTAATGTGGCTTTCAAATGCACTGATCTGGACATCACAGAGAATATCCTCCTTCAGTGTGACCGAGGACCTTCAGCCCTGCTGTTAGTTTGTAAAACAAAAGAAAATTAGTAGACTATACCAACACGTTCAGTGGACTTGATGTACTGCTGTTCGATGTGCCTGAAGATTTTACACTACAGACCAAGGGAGAGTCGTGTAATTTAATCTCTCCTCTCCGGCTCTGCGCATGATTCTCGCCGGGCCTCTGGGCAGACACAGGTCGCGAACTCTGACCCGAGTACGACCGATTTCCCGTTTAAAAAAATACTAAAAACACTGGAGCTGCGATAAAAACCCAAAGTGGCAAGGTAGGCATCTTTTTTTGCTATGTGTTGCCTCTCGAATGACCTGTCTTTGCATGTACAGAGCCTCTCCAGGGACTGAGAATTCACACCAAAACATAGCCTGCCTCGCTAGGACGACTGGCTAAGCTAACGTTAGTAAACACTAACGTTTTCTTATTTTGCTGTTTGGTACTGTTCTGAATAGATGACATATTGTACATTTCTCTATGAAGCTCAAGTATAGCTCTGAATGTTGAACTTATACAGTCGTGGTTGGTAAATTCAGTCAGAAGCAGCTGTGCTGTAGTGTTAGCAAGCATCTTGGTTTTGTTGGTTTTAGCCTGGTTGATTTAACTTTAAAGTGACCGTCTGTAAACTACCGCGGTTGTCAATTTATTCAACTTCTGTACTATACGAAAACGTTATTTGTTTTGTATTAGTGTTTCTGAAGTGAAAATGTAAGTACATTAGGTCTAGCTTGTCATATGCTAGTTTAGCTTGTCATTAGTCAGCTAATGACAAGCTAAGCTTACCTATTTAGCATATTTGATCTACTACCTGGGTTGAATGAATGAGCTGACCTACCTAAAATATTGGCCGGGTTGTTTAGAGTGCTGTGAATCCTTAAAAATGCAAAACACTTGGTTTTATGAGTTTTATATTACTGGAGTGTACCTTTGAGCTAGCTGCTGGCTAATGTCTGCTAGCAGATTCCCCAGATATCCTCATCGTTGAGTCAAATCTGCTGTATAAAACGGAAATTAAACAATCAAAGAAGTTCCATTTTCTGAATTTAAGATGTCTTTAAAATATTTCAGGGAATTAAACCGAATAAATAGTCTCTTAGGTCTGGATATTTGTTTGTTGTTGGTTTTGGAGCCCGCTAGGTTTAAATCCCGAGTAGAAGCACAGCTTTAACCCTTCAATTCTGACCTTTCACCCAACATAGGGTGAACACCAGCTTTCTTCATCTTCCGTATCAACTTCATCACTTTTGGGCCAGTGCTTTATTTCCCCATGTATCAGATGACATTACAGTTTACACAAACGGAAGAAAATATAGTTTGCTATTTAAGTGAAATCATCACCACAGTGCTAGGCTAACCAGCCAGCATGCTAAAGCCGCTAGCACAGCCTTAAACACAGAAACATAAAGGCTGAGGTTGAGTTTGGTGGTCATCTATTCTTATCATGCAACTATTTTATAATTTTCTTAAAATCAGATCTTATTGCAAAGCATGATCGTCTTTAGTCAGATTGATGTAGACGTGCCATTCAGTTGTGTAGCCGTGTAAAGGTTGCAGCAGAGGGATACATGTAAAAGTCTCTGCATGACAGCATGAAGTCAGCTATGTATTAATAGTTTTGTACATTTGTCACTGTATTTAATCAGACTTTTTCATAGCTTCAGTACATGTCCTAACATACTATGTGGACAAAAGTACTGTGACACACCTCTTAATCACTGATTTCAGATGACAATCTTAATGCTTCAGTATACCAAGACATTTTGAACAACGCCATGCTTCCACCCTTGTGGACACAGTTTGGGGAAGAGCCTTTTCTATTCCAGCATGACTGTGGCCTACTGCACAAAGCAAAGTCCATAAAGACATGACTGGATAAATTGGGCGTTGAAGAACTTGAGTGGCCTGCACAGAGCCCTTACTTCAACCCCATCCAACATCTTTTAGAACTGGAACAGAGATTGCGAGCCAGGCCTTCTCGTCCAACATTAGTGACTGACCTCATAAATGCTCTACAGAATGAATGGGCACAAATTCTCACAGAAACACTCCAAAATCTTGTGGAAAACCTTCTTCAGATTGGACTTCTTTCAGGACACTTCTTCAAATTGGACTTCTTTATGGTGCACCCATTGCTGACACAAATGTTTGGTTGTACAGACACACACACACACACACATACACACACAGCTTGTATAATCTACATGGAAAAGCACTACCGGTAGAAAGGGATGCTCTGGAACATCAGCTATTGGTTTAAAAAGACCCCTTGCTTTGTTGAATTGGAGGGTGTACTCACTAATGGATCATGTGACCAAATGCAGTCAAATCCTTATGCCAGTGTCACTGCTTCTAGTGTACAGCCTACCCAACAGAGCAAAGGCTGTTACTGCAGCACAGTGGAGTGCAAACTTCAATTTCAATGTTTATGGAAGTATACAATTTAATATTCATTTTGCCTTAGTGTTGCCCCAGCTGTCGATTGCTGATTTAGCTTGCCACAATTTGTTTTGTTTTAGGGGCGTGGGAGTGTGTGCATGCCTCTGTCTAATGGAGAGGTGTATTTGAGCCAAAGAAGGGTGGGAGCAGAACCATGGCGGGAGAAAGTCCCAGAATTCAGCTGGTGTCTGCAGATGGAGGGCTGCAGGTAAAAAATAGCATTAGAGCAACATTTAACTCATTAAGCATTTCTCCAATAATTGTATTTGGCATTAATGTGTGTGTGTGTGTGTGTGTGTGTGTGTGTGTGTGTGTGTCACAGATTGTAACAGATCAGCAGCTGGGCCAAAAAGTGCAGATAGTTACAGCATATGACCAGGCAGGAAGTGGAAAGCAGCAGTTTATATTAGCCAATGTGGATTACCCCACCCAGGACAAACTGCTGCTGAAGCATGAATCCTCACCTGGAAAAGTCATTCTCACTTCAGCTGATGGCTCGGCTGTCAATCAGCTGCTTTTCACCTCACCTGAGCTGACAGGTCAACAAATCCAGGTGGGTCACAAGCACATGGCGTAATATATGCATTTATCTGCATTTATAAGGGCTATCAGAATCATCTCATCAGCTGATAATAATTTAAACGTGATTGGTGTTTAGATGTGACAATATTTAGTCAATATTTAATTCTGTACCACGGAATGTTGTGCTGAAATGTTTGTATTCATTTCAGTAATTGTACTGCATTTATACCCAAAATGAGAATAATTTGGGACAGTATAAAAATGTAAAAAAATAATGATTCTTACAATTTGTTTCGACTTTTATTTCATTGCAGATAATATGAACCCCAGGCATTTCTTGCTCATTTCATTGATGCATAAAAGGCTGCTGAGATTTAAAAGAGACATATGCTGCCTTAAATATAGCAGCTTTTCATGTTGCACGACAGCCATGGCTGTGGACTGGCCTAAATGCAGTCTTGCCTTTCCCCAATAGACAATGTGTGGAGAATTTTAAAATGAAGTACAACAATGACGCTATACACCCAAGGAACACTTTATCGCTTAATGTCCTATTGGCCACAATGTATTTTAGGTGTTGTGAGAGGGAATAGCAACATTGCAGAATGGTAAATGCTTGGCCATTTTTTTGTAATGTGTTGCAGACCTAAAATGCAGGAATAGATGTGTATTAACAATTGAAATGAAGTTGACCACACAAACATGAACTATCTTGGCTCTTATACTGTGTGCAGTGAAATAAGCCTAAATAACTGTAAGAATAACTGTTTTTATCTCAAATTTTCTCAACATACACAAAATATCACACATACACAGTAGTGATGTTCTCTGGTGAATGCTTTGATTTTTGTTTTCTTGTTTAGAGGCAGAGTTTATTAATGACAAAAACTGACAACCAGTGAATGGTTAGTCTGTAACAAATAAACAGACATTTAAATTTAATTGTTAAAGAAAAGGGCTTCTAAAAGTAACTCCATGTACAGCAGATGAAATCATGATGGCTCGAATAAATTCAGTTTAATAAAAATTATTTATATCGTCATATAAGAGCTTTACCAGTTCTGGATTTTTTTTCCTTCATGATGCTGTTGGAAAGCCAATCCTCTTATAGAGGATCACTGGAACATATGTTTGAGAGATTTGTTTCATTGACCAACTGGCACAATACCGGGAATACTTTTATTGTACTCTGTAGTAAAACGGATTAACATCTGAATGGGGTTACATGATTTCCAATAAATTAAAAAATCATTTATGTTTATTTTTTCCTAGTTTGTGACGGAGAGCACAGAACAAAACTCCATTAAACCGGTTGTAGAGTATTGTGTTGTGTGTGGAGACAAGGCCTCTGGTAAGTAAGTACAACACAGCATGGCTAGTTAGCACAAAGAAATCTACACCACCTATTTTTAAAGCTGTGGTCTGACTGAGCCAACAAGACAAATCACTTGAATGGGGTGTTGGAAAGTGAAACGGCTATAGTTTCCTGTTGTGGGTTCATCTAGGTCAGTGGCGAGGTACTGAGAGGCGAAGGCTACAACAGTTACTGATTATTCTGCTCAAACAGACCAGCTCCAACCTGGTGATTAACTGACAAATCTGAATTGAGTCAACAGTAAATTAATAGGAAAACCACCCAATTCTGCAAAGATCCTGCCCTCTGGGATCTCAGTACCAACAGAAGGCAATAGAGGAAGTGATGAAGAAAATAGCAAGATGACAATCTACCGTGAAAATGACACTTGGCTTTGTGGGTGTACACTAATGCATTGAACATAAGGCCTGTGCTGTTGATGGCATTTGAGTTGTGCCATTTAGAAACGTAGTTTTGAAATATAAATGATGTACCGTGTAGCATCTGTAAAAAAAAAAAAAAGCCCAAGTCTCAAGCTAGTGTCTGTGTCACATTTTTTGTATCTCAGCGTATCACTGTATCAAAAATGTTTAATTTAGCTATAATATGGTAAACGGAACCATGAAGTCAAAATGAGCCCCTGCTTCTGCATAGTCCTTCAAACCTGGAAAAGCAGGTCACATACAAAAACACAGTGTGCACATCTTTTAAAATATAAATTAGAAATGTAATATGTTTTAAAAATATGAGTTCTTTTTTCAAACAAAAACCCCCAGTGAATTGCACACATTGGAAGTGTATGCCAAAGCAGAACTGCTCAATTTTGATAGGTACAGTATTTTTGTTTTAAGTAATACATAATGATTAAGGTCTTTTGATTTTTTTTCTTTACTCCCTCTTTCAGGTCGTCACTATGGGGCAGTGAGCTGTGAGGGCTGTAAAGGCTTTTTCAAGCGGAGTATCCGGAAGAATCTTGTGTATACTTGTCGTGGGTCGGGGGAGTGTGTGATCAATAAGCACCATCGTAATCGCTGCCAGTACTGCAGACTGCAACGCTGCATGGCCCTCGGAATGAAACAGGATTGTGAGTCTGTCTTATATGCAGATGAGAGCTGCCACTAACAATTATACATATTATACTGTCAAACATATGCCCATGCCACTGCAACACCATCATTCAAGGTTTCAGTGTTCAGAGTGGAGCATATGATACAAATAATAGAGACCAATGCTTCTTTTAGTGTATTACAATCATATAAACATGGCAAATACAATTAGCTTCTTCCACAATTACTTAGTTCAGCCCTGACACACATACACACCCTTTCTCAACTCGTACTTAAATTTCTGCTTCTCAGAAACGTTAGTAGCTCGATTCCTTGTCCTTGAATGTGTTGAAGTGTGCTGCCAGTTTCTGTGTGTGTGTATTTGTTCTAGTTGATAAAGTGAAGGTTCAGCATGTGTTTATCTCTCATAGCTGTGCAGTGTGAGAGAAAGCCAGTGGAGGTGTCGAGAGAGAAGCCAGCCAACTGTGCCCCCTCCATCGAGAAAATCTACATCCGCAAGAACCTCTGCAGCCCTCTCGCAGCCATGCCCACCTTCGTCAATGAGAAAGAGACAGCCAGGTATATTTGGGATCAGAATTCTTGTTTTTCCCTTAATCGTAAATTAAACAGCAATGAAACCACCTCAAAAAATATCTTCCCCTTCACCTTGACGCTCAATATTGTTCTACTACTCCTATTTTTGTGCGTTTCTGTTTCCAGGTCTGCCAGTCTGCTGGATACTAATATGCTCCTGAACATCCAACAGTCTCTTTCCAAACTCGACAACACAATCTTTATTCCCTCTTCACCAGACCAGGTAACAAACACACTGTCTAAGTAATACCAACTTTGTTCTGGTCATAAAACGTGTGAAGTACTGTTAACATAGGTGCTCAGGTTAAAAAAGGAAAATGAATTACTGTTTATTATTATTATTATTATTAAGTTACATTTATATAGCGCCTTTCACAATTGAAGAGAAAAGTCTTCAGATTGCATTTGAATGATGAGCTAGTGCAGCAGTAATGGAGGTTAACGGAAGAGAGTTCCAAAGTTGGGAGCCAAGAGTGGAGAGTCTAGTCCGTGGAACAAGAAGAATATTAGTGCCAGAAGACCTGAGCGAGCGAGAGGGAGAGTAAGAAGTGAGGAGTTGAGTAAGGTAGGGACGAGCAAGGCCATGGAGAGCTTTAAAGGTGAGGAGTAAAACTTTAAACTTAATTCCAGCCTGAATTGGTAGCCAGTGTAACTGAGAGAGGATAGGGGTGATGTGGGCAGAGCGTTTGGTGTGTGTAAGAACTGGCAGCAGAGTTTTTACTGTAACCTTTTTAAGGATTTGCTAGGTAGGCCGATAAACAAGGAGTTGCAATAGTCAGTGCGAGACATAATGAAGTCATGGACTAGGCTAAGAGCATCACTGCTAGACAAGAATGGGCCTAAGTGAACGATGTTGTGGAGGTGATAAAAAGCCGTTTTTGAGATGGACTTGATGTGCGATTCAAAATTAAGTGAAGAGTCAAAAAGCACATCAAAATTTCTAACAACCCGCACATCATCAATACTGACTTACATTTGTGTTTTTATTAGGGCCTGACCAGAGGCTAATACATTTGGCCATTTGTATGGGTGGTGGTGGCATAGTGGGTAGGATACTTGCCTCTAGACCAAGAGGTCATGGGTTCAAATCCCACTTTCAGCACACCACCAATGGGTTCCTGAGCAAAACCTTTACCCCAAGTTGCTCCAGGGAGACTGTCCCCTGTAGTCAGGGATTGGAAGACGATTTGGATAAAAGCGTCTGCTAAATGCCGTAAACGTACAAATGCCGTAAAAAATAGAAACAATAATTTAATCATGCAGTAAAACACTGCGAGTCAAACGATAAGACACCTTTACCATATTAAATTCTTTTGACTGTACTCCTATTATCTTTTTTGATATTGGATATTGGTATCATAGGCAGTTTTCATATTATTTGGGACCTAGTTTAAGTTAAACTAGTGTTCACTTTACAGTGCCTTTCCTTGCTATATGTCTTACATTTGTGTTCACTGCTAGAATGATGCCTGTCAGGGTGATCTGAGCACGCTGGCCAATGTGGTCACATCTCTTGCCCAAATAAACAAGAGTCGTGAGGTGACCGACAGCAGCACTGACCTATCGGGAATGGAGACTATGAGCAACGAAGACAGCTCCATAGCCGACATGCAGCCAGATGAGCAGAGTTCCTGTGAGATCTCTCAGTAAGAAACAGTCCCTTCTGTGATGGACTAAAGATGTTTTTGTTTATGTTGCACTTATACACAAGACCAGGGTATGTTGTGATATGTTTACCAAGAAAGAACATAAAACCATCTCTTTGATATTGAAAATGTAAACGTGTATTTTTCTCCATTCAGTGCCTTTGACTCACTGAACAAAGTGATGCAGCCTGATGAGGCTGTTGGAGAGTCTGTAGAGGGGAGTGTCGCTGAGGATCAGAACATGGCCCTGCTGGAGATGGATGGGCCACTCCTGTCTGACATGCATGTACCCTTTAAGGTCAGTGACTGCATTCGCATATCCCATATCATCTCGCATATGAACAAAAAAGAAATCTTGACTAGACTTGTGAGTAACTAGAACTGTTGGGGTGGACAATATGGAAGAAACATTAAAAAGCTGTAAAAGGTCAAATGTATGAAAGAAAAGACAATACAAAAGTAAAAACCATGGACCAATAATCAATTAAAGAGAAACAAATGACATACTTTACCTACAGCAAAAGGAAAGGAATAATATAGCATTATAGGTTTACGTCCAATCAGTTAGCGTTTCTGTTAAGTTTGTTTAGTTACTATACATTAGTTGCTGTTTACTGACTATTTGTAATTGGTCTGAATCTGTCTTTGTGATACATGCAGTTGTTCAGTGTTCTAGAGGTTCTCGCAATTCCCATGATATGATCAGAAAAGCGTATAGTGACACAACGTCGGTGTATCATCATATGGATTATTTGCAGAATGCAGTGTGATGAACATGTCCCCTGTTCACTTCCAACATATACCTGTCAACTGCTGTCTAAACATACATTATCACCTATTTCCGTCATTTTTTCAGTATTATTTCATACTGTTCTTTGTATTCAAAAGAGAGTGGTAAAGATTTTGTAGTCACTATCCTTCTCACTGACTTTCTCAGATAACCTGTCTTTATGTTAATCTTCAGATGTGAAATACACAAGTAACTAATGCCAAGTACAGTTGACCAAATATCACTAATGCTCACTTTTGCCATCTATGCACAATGTATAAAGGCAGAGCAATGCTTAGTCTCTTAGATTTAGATTGATTAAAGACCGAGATGGCAGGAGACCTGAATTGTGTCTATCACAAACATCATAATAAGAAAAACAACACAAGCCAACAATAAAAACATTAAGGGCCGGTTTCCCAGACAGTGATTAAGGCTAGTCTTGGACTACAGTTTTTATTTTGATGGAAAATGTCTATTCACAGCACTACATAATCCAGGACAATGCTTAATCCCTGTCTGGGAAACCGACCCTAAATGCATAAATTAATCTGGTTGTTATTTGTCAGGTTGTTATTGGTACTACATGTGTAGACATCATGAAAAGATTCGAAGCGATACAACTACAGTATGCAAAAGCAAAAAAAATTTAAAAAGAAAAACCAGGGATATAGTTCATGCTACTTTGGGCAGGTACTCCATTGTCCACCCCCGACTGAAGTGTAATTGAAATCTGTCTTTGTGTGTATTGCTTTACAGCTGATGATGCCCTTGCCCATGCCGGAGTTTCTGAATCTGAACTACATATGTGAGTCAGCTTCTCGTCTGTTGTTCCTCTCCATGCACTGGGCACGCTCCATACCTGCCTTCCAGGCCCTCGGGTGATTCTTTTGTTTCTTTTCTATGTTGTGTTCTGCTCTACCCCCTTTGATATTTCTCGTTGTCTTCTCATATTCTGTGAACTTGTGAATATTTTTTTCCCCTCCTTTCATTCATTTTTTTTCTTTCTCCTTCTGAAGGCCAGAGAATGGTATCACTCAAATAAAGGCTTGTTGGAATGAGCTGTTTGCTTTGGGCCTGGCTCAGTGTGCTCAGGTCATGAATGTGGAGACGATTCTTACTGCCATTGTCAGCCACCTTCAGAGCAGTCTGGAGGAAGGTAGGACACAGTTCACTGCAGCACCCATTTTCAAATGAGGCATATTACATTTTGTATTGATGAAATAGGAATGAAAAAATCAATGTTTGTGTGTGTGTCTGCCTCAGAAAAACTTTCTGCAGAGCGAGTAAAGCAGGTAATGGAGCACATCTGGCGAATGCAAGAGTTTTGCAACAGCATGAATCGTGTGAACCCTGATGCATACGAGTACGCCTACCTCAAAGCCACTGTCCTCTTTAGCCCAGGTAAAGAATAGCATATAGAGGAAAATGAGTAAATGGAGAAGAAAGTGGTATGTGGTTTTGAGCTGTTGTCTGTGTATGTGCGCTGGTGTTACAGATTATGCTGGAGTGGATGGTACAATTCAGATTGAAAGGTTTCAAGAGAAAGCTTACATGGAATTACAGGACTATGTCAGCCGTGTATATCCAGAGGATACTTATCGGTAAGATGCTGCATGCACAGGCCTAATCCTAATGTATTCTTGTAAATATCCCCCACCTTTACCAGTTTCTAGGGCAATATGTTACAGACACCTGCATATACCTGTAGACGACTTGACTGAATTAGTAAATATAGAGTCTTTCTCTCTGTGTCTCCCTTACTTTTAGTTTATCAAAGCTGCTGCTACGCTTGCCTGCACTTCGTCTGATGAGCGCAGCTGTGACTGAGGAGCTGTTCTTCGCTGGGCTCATAGGGAATGTCCAAATCGACAGCATCATTCCCTACATACTGAAAATGGACTCCACCGACTACAACAGTCAGTCAATTAGCTCTACAGAGTGACTTTTGCTCCAGCCTTTGCCACAATCTTTACCAGTGCCCAAGCCACAGATCCATGACATCATTGCCCCTAGAGTGACCTCTTGACCCATGGAGTCAAAATAGAAGCAGCCAGTATGGACACACTTCAGTGAGCACGCTATATAGGGGCAGATTCGCCGGGTACACTTTGAAGACTAAAGACATTGTAATTAAGACTATTTTATTTTCATGTTTGTATGGATCGAAGCTGCTCTCTGTATTGGAGCATGGATATTGTGAACCGCAGTGTACTCTTCATTTTCATTTTTTCGGCATTCCTCTCCTCATGAGTTGAAGATCTGTGAAAGGTATAAGTGTGAAAGGATTTCTTTGTGTCTTGGCTTAGAAAGCAGTGACTTTGCGTTCTAGAGCATTGACTCTGGTGTATGTACATGAATTGTGTATATAAGTATAATAAATGTCAACTCTCATAGAGAGAAATGTTGTTTCATGAAAGTCAATGGAATACAGTAATCCCCTGCTTTTTGGGGGGGTTGCGTTTCAAGAGCACCCGCATAAAGTGAAAAACAGCTTTGTTGTGTTTTGCTAAATAAAAGGCCTAAAATGTCTTTTTTATAGTGGAAACTGCAAATAAGCCCCCAAATATAGACCCAGAACACTTTAGCTTTACATTTTAAAAGGGAATGTAAAGATAAAGTTGTATTCACCTTTTAATTAAATTCCCCGCCAAGATATGCAACTTGGAAGGTCACTGGACAAAAGCATTGGGCCAAAGCGGCAAAGTGAATGGTTTTTGGAGAATTACCCCTGATCTACTCGGGCTAAAAATACAAATGAGGACTTATTTGAAAGGTCTTCTGGATTGCACTGCGGAGAAACCGTGCATGGAGCGTGGGGGCTCAACCCTGCAGTGGAATTCGAAAAATTTGCTTCCAGGTCAGCTACAGCCTGCACTGAGTCCTCTTGTGTGAAAGGTTGGTTCTCAAAAATAATCTACATGAAGTGAAAGTGACCATTTGTCATACGTGAACACACCACACAGTGTGAACAGCACAAAATTCTTCCTCTGCATTTAACCCATTCACCAAGTGAAGCAGGGGGCAGCCAGGAAC
>JBBPDH010000124.1:23469983-23483585 GCA_037974565.1 Clupeocharax schoutedeni
TCTATCTGTCTGTCTGTCTATCTATCTATCTATCTGTCTGTCTGTCTGTCTGTCTGTCTGTCTGTCTGTCTGTCTGTGTCTGTCTGTCTGTCCGTCCGTCCGTCCGTCCGTCCGTCCATCTCAGTCTTTTATCTCTCACTGACGGTGAGTCAGCATGTTGAATGATACCTGTCTGGATGCAGTACCTATGTAGGCACAACACTTCTATTTTTAGAAAAAGTTGCAGTGCTTACAGTCAAAAGAAGGAAACACCTTGACTGGTGAGTCACATCCAGTCCCTCACAGTCTTTAGATTTTTTAATTATAGGTGTTGGCTGTGTGGTTCAGACTCGGTCTTAGAAATTGCAGACAAAGCTGGAGACTCCGTAGTTGAATTTGTTCCATGTACTTAAATCTTGCAATATGTCTTAGGCACCAGAGAAAAGAACATAAAACAGTAAAGTGTGTTTTAATGTGTCGATGTGTTTGCTTAACCATTTCCATTGGTTCATTGGTTTAAGCTTTTGATGGAATTTCACAAATGTATGCAATGGGTGGAGACATCAAGGAACCAAATCTGCAACCAGTACTGAGGTACTGTGAAATTCTTCTGGAGTGCTGCAGGATGTAGCTACTGGAGGATGTTTTCAGTAATCAGTTCTTTATTTCCTCCATTAGGTTTTTGGTACCTTTCCTTCTACTTGAGTCACAGCTGGTAGCGAGTATTTTACAGCAGGGTGGGTTTGGCACTTCTTCAGGTTGTCTCTTATTCATCCGGAGCTACGTGCGGGGGGGCACGAACTAAGCAGCGCGAGGATTTATACAGCTATTCCCGGTAATATTGTTTTAAAGATCAGAGTATTTACCTCCTGCTCGATCGAGTGGCCCATTTAGATTACATTAACAATAAAGTGCTTGTGCATTTTACGGTGGTTTAATAGTTTCTTTATTTGATTAAATTGTCTTACAGCAGTGATGTTATTTATTTATGCGCAATTAGATGCCTTCGTGGTGTAAAAAAAAAAGTCCGGTTTACTATAATGTGTTAAACACTTGTTTAATTAACTCACAGAACTTTTGGTTGCATTAAATATGTACTTTCATGCATTGTGTAAATGCATTATATTACAACATATTAAATACATATATAAATACAAATATATACTATTGCATTTCTGCTCCTTTGTTTTGCAGTAGCGGCATTCAGAACAAACAAATCTCATTTATTGCTCAGTGGTTCCTATAATATATATATAAAATCTAAATATAATCCTTCCTCTGATTATAAGAAAAAAACTCCACAAATCTGACACTTTGATAGAAAACAACAATAAATGAAACATGCTTAAACAGATGCTTAAAAAGTAGAGGGAGTTGCCCTGTAATTGAAGAAAAACTGGAATGTCCATCATACTGATGCTGAACGTGCAGAGGTTTTTTTTTCTGTCTCTGTGGTTTCCCCCTGGTGTAGTGACCTCCAGCACGTAGGCAAACGGGATGCCCGTTTGGTGAGCTGGCGATCACCTAACAGACAGTGGAGGGCTGGGTGCAACTGAAGTCTCCAATTAACTCAGCAGTTAATATTACAATAAAAGACAGCTTCGAAACTAGTGCCTGTCATGCACATGAACACTTTGTATGGAGAATAAAGTGTGGTTTGGTGTTTTTTGGTCATTTTTTGGTGTTTTTTTGCCAATGTAACTGTTAGCCGCCAGGTGACGCTGCGTGCCCGCCTCCTCCTCCCATGACGCCATCGACCTGCTCACGCTGCTCCCGGTTTAAAAAGGAGCATGTGAGGGACCGGCATCGAGCAGAACCACAGAAGGACGGCAGAGACACGAGAGACACGAGATTATTTTCCTACCTGCGCTCTTTTTGTCTTAAACAACACATCTAGACTTCGTGTCTAGCTGATGTTTTGAAATCTAGCTGCATTTTCTTTTACATCCGCTGAAATTACAAACGCCATCACTGAGGAATGACGAGGGAACTCACCCAGAACAAAATCCAAAAGATCTGGATCCCTTCAAAGGATGAGAAACCTACACCGCCCCGAAAATGTGAGTAAACCCCTCTTATCTGATCCCTGAGTGCGTTTAAAAGCCCCTTTCCCCCTTTTTTGCAAAGTCTTCAGCTGGTGTAGTTAAATGAAAACTACAGATTGGGGATGAGCTCAGTGCTGAAAGTAAGAAAGAAAATGTGGAAAAAGATGTCAGAGTGGTGTTTCTTCTCTCGCCTGTCTCTCTGGTCTGGTTTGAGGAGTAGCTGGAGGAGAAAAGTGGTTCCTGTACGTGTTGTGCTCCTCCTCAGCCATGAAGGCTTACTGGTGCTCCAGCCTGCGTGTTTCTTAATATTTACTCACTTATTTTCCCCCGTCCTACAAAACAGTTAGTTTAGTTAGTTTCAACAGGCTAGTTTAGTCTGTGTTTTGGTGAAACTAGGCTAGTCTAACTTAAATAAAAAATAAATAGGCTAGAGAACCAAAAATGCAATGAAGCTCTGTCATACGTTATTTATATACCCGTGTTAATTTAATAACGAATATGTACAAATATGTATATTAGTACGTGTGTTGTTGTTTTTTTTTTACAACGTATATTTAGATTCTGTGTGCTCGGTATCATTAGTAATCCAACCAACGAAGGAAGGGTCTAAAATAAATGGTGACGTGGTTGCCACAGCAACCGACTCACGATGCGCGTCAGTTACTTTCGAAAGACCTACGGAGTAGCGATCATGGTCATTGATATTAGTTTTATATGTTATTGTTTAACATTGCAGTCATTTTGAAAGAGCAAAAATAATTTTAAAACAATAAGTAGGCTGTGAGCAGTTTAAAAAAGTTTACAAAAAGTAATTTATGCGTTTATGCAGACCACGATAATGACATTTTTACCTCCAGTGTTTGTGTTTGAGCTATTTCTAGTGAGCCAGAAGGAGAAAGTCCATAACGAAGGAGCAACCATATTTCAACTGACATATACACTGTCTTCACTGTTCTAACCTCACCCTCATGCATCGGCCCACTGCAGTCTGCTCTCACACATTGCCGCAGGCATTGCATTCCAGTGCCCTCCCATGCCATCCTCTGGTAACCGGAGCTGCATAGGTGAGCGGGGTCATTGGCCAGTCTGAGCCACGCAGGTTAATAAGATCGGCGGCAGCTTCTGCTGACAGAGCAGAGTTTGAGGTTGCGCTGCCCCGCTGAGGATGTTCTCGTAAGGAGAGCGGATTAAACCGAATATTTGAGCTCAGCCTTTCCATTCACATGCACTGCATCCCAGAGTACTGAATGGAGACACAAACGTAGCCTCATTCAGCCTCTGTGGGTGCGCCAGACACTTGGGTCAGTAAGGGGGAACAGAGACCGAATGGTTTTGCCCTAATGAAGTCTCTAATTCACACAAACCCACTATCAAAACATAACTGAAATAATTCAGTTGACACAGGGATACACTATACATACTAATATATGATAAATATTTTTCTTTGTCAAGGTTGTGATGTCCCATTCCTCAATAGGGACAGTGATTTATTGTGCCCAGTATTGCCCAGACGTTAAGTACAAAATGAAGTGCAAGAAAAATGTGGGATATTTTTAAAGCATTTAAAGCTCCGCTAGTTCTGGTGAATTATTTGTTAATGTTCTAGTGAAATATTTTGTTTTCATCTTGTGCAGGACTGTGTTTCTCTTCATTATATGTTTGTATGAGAGTGTAATGGCTGTCTGGTCAGTGATTGGTAGGGGAGACGGCTGCCGATGGGCACTCTAGTGCACGTGACACTGGGGCACGTGGATGGGCACTGGAGCGAAAGGGGGGGGGGGGTTTCTCTCCATTTTTGCTTTGCCCATACTCTGTCTCACACACATTCACATACACACACACACAAAGGGAAACATGCGCGCCTGAAGTGACCTAATTTTATATGGCAGGGGGCACGTGCAGAAAAAAGGGGATGAGCGGGCAAGGGGGAAGGAAAAAAAGGTCGTCGAGTTTACATGCACACACATTTTTTAATCCATGGAAGCCATGAGCCATATATAAAGCACAGATTTTCACAAAAGCAGGAGACACTACCACTGTATTGATAATAACTGAAAATGTCTCTGAAATGTGATTTGGCATGCACTTGTTATCCTGAACTGCAGTCTGTATTAATCCATGTGGCATCTAAAGATCACAGATGATATTGACATAATTTATCATAATGATCAATGTGGCTGTAATGCCCAGCTCTAGCGGTTTATAATAAGTGCCTTTATTTATCGTCACATATCCTCTCAGCCTTGATAGTGACCACTGTCTCTGTTCTCTTGCAGCTGGTGGCGGCCCCCACTTGGCCAACCCTCCTACGGTCATAGTGATGGTAGGTCTCCCTGCAAGAGGCAAAACGTACATATCAAGGAAACTCACACGCTACCTCAACTGGGTTGGCATGCCAACCAAAGGTAAATTACACAAACAGGTTACAAACGTATTAGCAGCTAGTACTATATTAAAGAACTGATTATTGTCTTTAATTAAAAGTGCCACGGAGAATAATTGTTTGGATGGTTTTTATCTTTCCAGTCTTCAATGTAGGCGAGTATCGCAGAGAGGCGGTTAAACACTACAGTTCGTATGATTTCTTCAAATCGGACAACAAGGAAGCAGTCAAAATCAGAGAGTGAGTCACTCCCCATGCTTATGATAGACTGTAATTTATATGATCATGCTGTAGTTATTTATATTTGTTGTTGTAGGTCACAAATTAAATCTCAAATTCTTGGATTCTTTCCATTACCTTAGACAATGTGCCTTAGCAGCTCTCCGAGATGTCAAGATGTACCTTACTGAGTTGGGCGGTCAAGTGGCAGTAAGTTATTTTCGCTCTGAAAACATCCAAAAAGTACTGCACTAAATTTCCTTGAGACAAATAAAGCCAGCATTACCACATAAATATAATTTCTTTTGTCTCTTAATTGTGTTTGGCAGGAAATACATTTTATTTTTGTAAAAAATGCACACATTTGACTACTAACATTTTTGTGATAGTATGTTTGTTTCATTACGTTTGTTATTGCACACGCACATACACAAGCTTCAGATTCTTATCATCCTCACTGTGCAGGTTTTTGATGCCACGAACACAACCAGACTAAGACGAGACATGATCCTGGATTTTGGAGCGAAGAACGGCTTCAAGGTTGGTGATTTTATCCTTGCATTTAAGTAATGCTGATGTAGAAAGTAGCTGCTGCGAATAAACACCACTAACTCTAAATCTGTCCTTTCGCAGATCTTCTTCATTGAGTCTGTATGCGAGGACCCGAGCGTAATTGCTTCAAACATCATGGTATGTTTATAGTTTCAGTGTATACCAACCAATCTGTTGCCATGATCTGTCTGTTTGGTTCATCAGTTCAGAATGAATGTCGATGTACGCACGTGCGTTTTACGTAGTAGGTTTACAGTGGGCAGCCGTAGCGTGAATAGTTGAGTCTGAAGTCTGTTTCCATTTCAGAATAAATCAGTTTTCACTCATGCTTTTGCTGTGATGTTTACGTTGGACCAGCACAGTGTGTGTAGTCAAGAGGAGTTATACCTAGAAATGTTTCTTTCAGAATCAATAGATTTACATTAATGTTTTGCCGTTTTGCATCCATGCTTTTACTATGGCATGTTTACGAGGGGACAGCACGGTTTGCAGTCATGTCTGCGGTTATAAAATAGTGTGTCTTTTGGATACATTTTATAGTCAGTCACTTCATATATTGCTTTTACCGCAGCTGTGCAGGTGTTCCCCGGCTAAAGTACTTCTAGCTGTTTAAATCCTCCCTAATACTCTAAGGATCCACGTTTCGGTTCCTTGCTTTTGATCACTACACAAACTAAGAATTAGTTTAATAGTATTTATATAATTATTTTACATAGTAAAATAGTAAAAGTTTTAACATTCATTTCTGAGTTAATGGGGCATGCTGTGATTTTGTTTTCATTTTGGTCTAATTCTGGTGCCTATTCAAACAATGAACTTCCTTTATTTATAGGAAGTAAAGGTGTCATGTCCTGACTACCAAGACTGCAACAAAACTGATGCCATGGAAGACTTTCAGAAGAGGATTGAGTGTTACAGAGTGAGCTATCAGCCCCTTGACCCAGATGATTATGACAAGTAAGTTTCCAAATGTACCCTTTAACTGTAGTCTAGACTGCAAACTAGGCAGCATTGACCTCGTCGTGTTTGTCACAGCCATGAACTCCTTTGGATACGGCCAGCAGTTTACCCCCATTACATTATACAGAGTATTGTTACTGCACATTTCATTCGGGACTGCATTTGAATGTGGCACTATACAGGGTTGTCAGTCAGAACAGAGGTCAAATACACATCAGGGATTAAGGCACAAAAATAAAACGGCCTGTTTAATTCTTTTGGGAAGAAAGAGGTTGGGAAATTGTAATGGTTTTGGTAAGCACACATTATAAATGTACTTTCAATAAATATGTATATATATACACATCTGTCCCTCTGTCTTTTCAGGAATCTGTCCTTCATCAAGGTGATTGACGTGGGCCGCAGGTTCCTAGTGAACCGCATTCAGGACCACATCCAGAGCCGCATCGTCTACTATCTGATGAACATCCATGTCCAGCCACGCTCCATCTACCTGTGTCGCCATGGTGAGAGCCAGCACAACCTGCAGGGCCGCCTGGGCGGAGACTCTGGCCTCTCCACTCGAGGAAGAAAGGTAGTCATTGCAGAGCAAACCAAGCAAGTTTTGATCATATGTGCTTATTTGATATATTTAAACATAACACATAAGAGCCATGATATTATTATTGATTCTAAACTAAATGGAAGCAGTTATCTTGGAAATGATCCAAAACGTTGAATTTGAGATTAATGTAGGACTGCACGTCTAATGTAGTGTTTACAAAGAAAGGATTCTTTGAAGAAACTTTAAGGCCTTGTTTGTACTGGATGGCTGACTCTGTCTGGCTTTCTGCAGTTTTCTATTGCTCTGGCCAAGTTTGTGGAGGAGCAGAATCTTAAAGACCTGAAGGTGTGGACGAGCCAGCTGAGGCGAAGCATCCTGACGGCTGAGGCACTCAACATACCATATGAGCAGTGGAAGGCCCTAAATGAGATTGATGCAGTATGTTCCTTAACAAAATCATTTTTATCCCCCCATTCTGTTGGTCTGACCAGCTCTCTAATAAGTATGTGTTACCGGCAGGGTGTGTGTGAGGAGATGACCTATGAAGAAGTGAGGGAGCGCTATCCTGAGGAGTTTGCTCTGAGAGATCAGGACAAGTACTACTACCGCTACCCCACTGGAGAGGTGGGCCTCTTAGCCTCATATACAGTACTAAACTATAGCCAGAGATGACTAATGGCTTTGTGTTTCAAAAATAAAATACACAGGCTACTAGTTATAGAACATGTAGGATTGATTTCTGGGACCTCAGTGGTGTAAATCTCAGACCGAAGTATCAAGATGCTTCAAGCCACTTACACCTATAGCTTTCAAAGTTCCCATTTTTATTTCTCCCTGTTTCTGTCCAGTCATACCAAGACCTGGTGCAACGTGTGGAACCAGTCATTATGGAGCTAGAGAGACAGGAAAATGTTCTGGTTATCTGCCACCAAGCTGTCATGCGATGCCTCCTTGCTTACTTCCTCGACAAGAGTGCCGGTAAGGTCTATATAAAACTTCATTCTTCATTAACTGCTACTTAAGCTGCTGCTTTATAATGGTCCTGTAATCTGACTGACCCTGACCTTCTGGCTGCAGATGAGATGCCCTACCTGAAGTGTCCACTCCATACTGTACTGAAGCTGACCCCTGTGGCCTATGGTAAGAGGCTTGCCATATATAGCATCTGCATTAGTCTCAGATACAGAGCAATTAGATGTTAACAGTAAGATGTGTCTCAAATCTTTCAGGGTGCAAAGTAGAGTCCATCTCCCTGAATGTTGAAGCAGTGAACACACACAGGGACCGACCTGAGGTCAGGACACAATTCACACACATGAACATATATGTGTGTATATGATCTTCCAAAGAGTGGCAAGTTGATACCTCACAAACGCATACATAAGGCCTGACTTTCTGTCTGCCTCCCCCCATTTCTGCAGGAGATCAAGAGGGGTCCAGGCACTCTGATCAGGAGGAATAGTGTGACTCCTCTAACGAGCCATGAGCCCACTAAGAAGCCTCGCATCGATTCCCTGGACGAAACTGCCATCCCTGAGCTCACTCCAGCACCACTAACCTTCTGTGCCGCCGCAAACGCCTCCCTTGCATTGACCACACAGGTATGCTGCCAGATACACTTTGTGTTACTATTTCTTTGTGTGTGTGGCATGTGTGTGTGTGTGTGTGTTTGCTATCCACCACCACTCCCTCACCAGCTATTCTGTTCAGCACAATGATCCACATACCCGAGTTCCACATGCTCATCAATCCCATTGTCTCTTCTCTTTTCCTCTTCACTTCCCCTGTTTTATCTCATGGTCTTTTTGCTTCAGCACTGGCTTGGCCAAGCTTGTCTGTAAGTATCAGTGTGCCCTGTGAATTACTTATTTATCTGTAAATTTGAGACTAGAGTGAATGTTAGGAATATTTGAATGAAAAATCAAATATATAAATTTACTTTATATCTTTACTACTATAATCAATCAACACACAGTGTCAGAAAACAAATAAGCAAGTCTGTTAGATTACCTAACAACTTGAGGTGCGTTGCATGGTGCTAATTGGTGGGGTAGAAATGTTACCCTCACAGCTCTAGTGCAAAACATAAGGAGCAAACTTCAGACTCCCATGTCTTGCCTCATCAGATATGTTGGGAAAAAAGGAAAGTGGTGCAAATTTGATTTATTGCCAGACTTTCACTTTAATGTAATGCAAGTGTAACGTAAGTCAGGCGAGATAGAATTGCAGTGTCATCTAGCAATTGTGGTTGCACTCAAATCATTTCTTCATCCCACATACTATTGCATCACTTGCTTAACCAGAAAGCCTGGCATTTTTGCCTCCCTACATCATCCGTAGCAGATAACACATTACGCAATCCTTACCAGCTGTCAGTTGGCTTCCTCACATGGTTATTTTTCTTTGCTGCCTCTTCTTTTAATCCCTTGTTTTTGTCTTCTAACACTTTTCTCGCCTGTTCTGTGTCTGTGTCTTTGATTTGCATGCCAAAAGACGCACTGTGTTCCACTACCTGAAAGTCATGTCAGTGCTGCTATTTCAGAGGTAATTTTGGAGCCTGTGGATAGGTTGTGTTAAGAGTTCCAGGGTGTGATACAATATCACAAACTATAATACAATTATAAATACATAATGGAGCCCAAATATTAGATCATTAGAAAAATGAAAAATACAAACTTGTAGAAAAAAAACATTTATTTAATATTTTTACAAACTCTGAGGACAACTGAATCTCCCTAGGCTACCGATAATACTCATTAATTATATAAAATATTACCCAAAATTCCATGCTGATTTTTTTTTCTTCCCTCCCTACCTCTGGGATACGTTTAGTTTACAGTTTAGTTTTATCTCCGTCTTTGCAGTGAGAGTGGAGGGAGTTCAGTGGAGGCATTTGCTGGCATTTCAATAAAGTAGGGCATCTGAGATCTGATATCTGTCCCGAGTGGAGCATTCAGCTGAACACACAGCAGAGGTTTTGGTTACTCACAGCGTTTTTATTATTGCTTACCTCACATGAACTCGCGCAAGGTTTAAGCAAGGGGGAGGGGTGCAGAGGAATCCAGATAATTACAGTGTGTAACCTACACAGGACCAAAATATTATGCCAGGGCCGAAATTAGACTTATTTTAGACAAAATGACAGTTTATATCAATCCTAGATTATGACTCGTGTTGCACCCCTGAGGAGATGAGTTTATTGCTGTAAAGAAACCCTCCAAACATCCATGAGGATTCAGTGGTTAATTTGTTTAGCAAATACACAGTCATGCCAGCACTGTCAACAATGTCCTTTCGTTTGCTTTCAAGTCTGAGGCTAATCCAGCCCAGAAACACTAGCCTCAATGCATTAAAAGTACTTTATTATAATGTATACATTTCTTCTTGAATAAAAGTATGAGTTCAATAGCGATTCGTATTCAGTGCTAAACAACTACCTTTTTTTTTGTTCTTAAATCTGTACTATGCATTGTTAAGTATCTGCTATGAAACTTCTAAATGATGTAGGTACCAAAGTGAAGAAGTGATATAAAAGTCAAAGTAACTATAACTTGCATGTATGTGTGGTGCTAAATGTTCACAAGAAATATCTGATTACTGTGTATCCGGATCTACTTGTGCAGTTGACAGATTACTAATGACAGTCGTCTTCTCTTTATGCAGAACCTGAAACGATGCACAGAGAGTCACGATATACCGCAGCTTTGCCAGTGAGACGACTTAAGGCACATTCGCTTTGAAAGCATCACTGCCACGCTGTTCCTGCAAAAGCTGAGACTTAGTCTGTTCCCCTTAAAGGACAGGAAGTGGGCACTAAGTGGCTACCTTTGTATTTTTTGTGTTGCCCCCAAAAAGTGGTTTAATGAACATGTTCATCTATGGGCAGCAGTGTGTGTAATTTTTTACATTGTAAAGGGAGAGAAAAGAAGCACTGTGGCAGAACATAATGACCCAGCATAGTTACATTCACACCACTGCAATTTAACCAGTGTTCCTTCTGGTTACCATGACCTTCATACATTATGGCATGCCTCTCCTTGCCACACAGTGTAAGTGTGACCGCCTGTGACGCTTGGTTATACCAGGTGAACACGGGCTCCACGTCTGTACTTAGACACACCAAAGATGGTCAAAGGCTGACTCATGTCTATAAGGAATCCTCTATATGCCTTAAATTGGGCCACATCTTGATACGAATACAGAATTCACTCATTGCAATGTTGTTTCATTGCTATAGCCTTTAGGGTTGCAATGAATGCCCCGATACTGCTGCTGGCTATTTAACGTTTTTACGTATTTGTTAAAGTCAGTATGAGAGCTGTCTCAAGCACTGAGAGCTTTTACAGATTTTATGTTTCTTAATGAAGGCATGTTAAGTATATTTAGGTCATTATCATGGGTATGTTGTGTGGATGTGTTTTTATGTGAGGTTATTTATGTGTGCAGTGCATGTTCCAGTTATTTGTTGTGATGCTGATGGAAAGGATTTTTTAAACTTGATTTATGAATGAATTCCCTAGAGTGCCTAGTGCTTTGGCTTTCAGGCCAACAATGCTTTATCTTCTGCACTCTTCTAAGATTTTACCATGTGCAGCATCATGTATAATTTTATTCGTTTTATTCTTCATAATGTCTTAGAAATGTGTGCTAGGAAATTATGCACATGTTCAACCTACCAATCGATGGAGATTACATGAACTGATGTTATTTCTTTATATACTTAATGTAAGCCAAATGTTTACGGTTTGTTTTTGTACCTATACATTTCTTAGTTATTGACAAAGTTGTACATGAATATTTAATACAAAAACAAGCTTTACTGTTAACACTAGCTCAATGGGGATAAACACAAGTATTTTAATAATGAATACAAGTACATGAACCCAAGTTTGTGTATATTCACATGTATACGTAAGCAAAAAGTTAGTTAATGCTGTAAATGCACTTTCGGAGGAGCCGGAGTTCGGTTAAAACGATCATGAAGGAAAACCTTTTCTTTATACATTGTAGGTGCAATGTATATTGCTCTTAACTGTAGTAACTAATAATTTTTTGCTTATGATACTTGAATCCTGTATTTTATAATGCTGCATATTTTCCGTTAAACTATTTATTTTTTTTATGTATAATGTGTATTTGGGGTTTGAGTAAAGGCCATCTCTCTTGTTGAGATTATGGCCCATATCATCAAATGTTTTCCTTTATGATGAATAAAATAAAATGTACTTTTTGTATTTACTGGACCAATAAAAAAAAATTTAAGGAAATCTAAAGACCTGTGGCTTTGTTATTTGTTTCTACAGTCTGGGCTCATTTCCTTGTCTTTCCTTTCCCCATAAATCCTTCCAACTCATGATGAGTTCTTTCTTTGCTTGATTTGTTTTACCATCTCACCTGGTGAGAAAGAAAGCACAACCAAAACTCCTCTGTTAGTCCTGGTCACATGACATCCTTCCTGTCACTGGGTCCATGCAACAAGAAAGCAATAATGCCTGAGTCATTCAATCATGTGACGTACATAGTTTAATAACTGGACTGTAAACAAGGAAATATGGAAAGGGATTGGCTGGCGCTGATAAAGAAATAAAATATTTACATAAAAGTTTCAGTGAAGAATCAGTCTCTTTTGCATGGCGGCCAAGCAAGTCATGTGCAGACAAATAAGCACATGACTGTACTTTAGCAGACTAAGATAATGGCTTTTGACGTAAATGTGACACCTGATATTGAATGACTGCAATTAAAATCATTAGCCAGTATCTCTGTCTCTGTCTGTCAGTCTCTCTCTCCTCTCTCTCTCTTTATAACATATGTATATTTATACATATTCAGTCCAAAATTATTCATACCCCTGGCATATTTTGACTTTGTTACTTTTATTCAACAAGCAAGTTTCTTTTTGATTGGAAATGAAACAGACGTCTCCCAGAAGATAATACCGCAATGTACAATAGTCTTCACTGGGAGTAAAATATTCCTCAGCTTTTATTTACATTTGAACAAAAAGTGGCATGTCCAACATTTACAGCATTTATCAGATGCTTTAATCCAAAGCAACTTCCATTCTCTAACTACAGGGGGCAGTCTCCCTGGAGCAACTTGGGGTTAAGGGTCTTGCTCAGGGACCCTGTGGTGGTGCTGAAGGTAGGATTCGAACCTGTGACCACTTGGTCTGGAGGCAAGTATACTACCCACTGAGCTACCTCCACCCTTATCCAACATTATTCATACCTTTTACAAACTGTTCTTTTTGCAGAGAAATGCTCTATAAAAGCATTTAGGGTGATTTAGGGTGAGTCTCTGCCTTGCACCTGTTGGCCCCGGGATAGGCCCTGGTTATTGGTGACCTTAGATAGGATTAAGCGGTAAAAGAAAACGAATGAATGAATTAATCTTTTGGTGTAAGATTATGGCAGGTGAACTTCATCAGCAACATATCATACCACTGTGAATACCATGAGTCAAAGTCTGCCAGTCAAACAACTCCTATCTTGTAAAATGAGGATAAATGTAACACCAGCTAATTAAATAAAACCCTGAAATTTCTGGTAAAATCTGACCAAAAAAAGTACAAAAACGAGTTTCATTGTAATAGTTTAGCTCAAACGACACAAAAAAACCATAATGTTGAGCATCACAAACTTTCCCATTTGACAGCATTTGTGTGGTCTCTGCATTGCTGCAGTGGAGGTAGAGGGTGCCAATTTCACTACACATGATTGTCTATTCTTTTAGTAGGCAAAGATGAAGACCAAACATTAGGGGTGTGACGAGACGCTTTTCCCATGAGACGAGACGAGACATGAGACTGGGTTCACGAGAACGAGAACGAGACTTTTTTTTAAAGAAATCCTCAATGTTTAAATATAAAGCAAAAATAGCCTTTTATTTAACTGAAAAACACAAAATGCAGAAAATGC
>JBBPDH010000124.1:23485436-23501208 GCA_037974565.1 Clupeocharax schoutedeni
CACTGAACCGCTTGAGTTTCAATACAAACAAACAGAAAACATGGGTGTTCTAAAACTTTTGACCGGTAGTGTATATTCATATTTTTTGCTTTATGGGCTAACTGAAATGGAGACACACACACCAATGTTTTTTCCAGCTGTGTTCCAATTAAAAGATATGATGGCATCATTTTTGTAAAAAAAAAGAAAAACATAAAAAGAAAAAAAAATCTTTGAGATTGATAAAGGATCATCCCCTTCTTATAAAAACACTCAGTCAGTTGTAACTAATCATCATCTTCTTTGCACATCAGGCTAATTGGTTGTTCAAGAAGCATTCAAGTGCTTGGTAAAGCAACTAAAAGGAAACAATCAGCTATTGGTGGCAAGGCACTGTCAAAAGATCTCAGCGGTTAAGTTGTGGGCAGGCACAAGTCAGAATATGAATACAAAAAAAAAAATTAAACACCATCAGTGCATAGGAGCAAAAGAAAGACCAGGTGAAAAAGTTGTTAGGGTGAGGTGAGACCAAATATTTGGCCTTAACATCAATCAGTACATCAGACAGTTCAATATCCATAGAAGTGCAGCAAGGACTGGAGCAAAAATACCATCAAATTATTGAGGGAAACCTGAACCAAAGCACACAGCAAAACTGACCAGGTGAAGGCGTAATCAGACTACAACCCTATTTAAAATCTGTAGAATTACTGTAGAAAAATGCAGACCATCAACATTCACCATCTAATCTGAGGAGGTTCAACAGTTCTGTACAGAAGAGTGCATAGTCTAAAATTGCATAGTCTAGATGCGTAAAGTTGCTAGAGAAGTGTTGATACAGGAGGGATTTTGAACTGTTCTGAATTGTTGCCATCCAATCTTTCACTTGTGTGTTTAAAGTTGCATTGTGTAAATTTGTCTCTTCATTCCAGGCTGCAAAGTAATAAAGTGTGAATAGTTTGAAGAGGGGGGTTCTTTTATATCTCCACTGTAGTTTAAACAAATCTTTTTTGTTTGATAATTGCATCAATGATCTAAACTGCAGTTGTGCCTCTTCAGTGTGCAGTGATTGGTGCTAGGCTAAACTCTTATAGGCTGAACACACAGTCACATTGCAGTGTTTGAGCCTGGACTGCTTTTGAACAAGACCTGCAAGGCCAATCAGAATGTAGAATAACTTGCACACCAGTCTTAAAGGAAAAGCTGGACCTTGGAAAAATGAAATATTGAGAGAGTGCGGAATGCAGACATTTAACCATGAAGTTAATTATGATTTCTGTGTATGTGTGGGAGGTAGTATTAGTATTAGGGAAGCTGGGTATGTGTAGATGCATGGAAATAACTTGGTTGTGGGAGAGTAAAAGAAGGGGCATGGGTGTGTGTGTGTGAGTTTGAGCTTGCAGTAGGAGAACGGAACCCACTGTCAGCACACATAGGAAGCTCTGCTCCTTAAAAAACCTCCCATCCCTGCTTTTCCCCACTCCCCCCCCCCTTTCTCACCTGCTGCCATCCTCCTGGACTCCCTGTCTGGCTCGCATCCCAGCGTCTGGCACCACACACACACACACACACACACACACACACACGCACACAGACACTCTTATTCCTTCTCATCGCACACACTGAACGCTGCCAGTGGGTGGTGGAGAGGCGGACATGATCGGGGTTGTTTCAGGTTAGCCAGGAAGCTGACCGGCTGTGTGTGTGTGTGTGTGTGTGTGTAATAGAGAAAAACACTCTAGCCAGGACAGGGGGCCTAACTAGGCCTGGAGCCAACACTCAGCTGGGTGCCACTTTGCTTTGCCAAAAGAGAGTTTTTCTTTCTCTCCTTTTTTCCTGTCTTTTTCTTTCTTTCTCTCTCATTCTCTCCCCCCCCCCCTTAATCCATTTCCTCCCTCCAGTGTTAGTAAGGTATGTGCATGGATTCACACACACAATTATACCCATGCTATTACCATTACACAAACACTATTATTCCTCTGCACAAACCGCAGGCTTTATATAAACTCGCTGTGCATAAAGTGTTCTGAAACCTAAGTGCTTCAGGGCCCGAACATCAGATTGCACAAACAGTTGCAGTTCTAAACATAGCCACAAGCTGGAGCTCTTTAACCACTAATAAGCACCAATGAACTCCAGAGACTCTCCATGGCTGTTGTGGTTGTTTTCTTAGTAGCATTAGAAGTAAAATTAAATTTTTATGACTTTTAAGATGAGAAGATGTTTTGCACATAAAGTGTGTGCATGTGTGCGTACGCACATGCACGTTTGTGTATAGGACAGTGTTCTTTTTATCAAGTTTAACAATTTGTGGAATATAATGACTAATTTGTATAAAGGAAACAAGTAGAAAGAAAAAATAAGACAACACAGAAGTAGTTTTTATGGATAGTCAAAGAAATGAATAACCACAATCTCTGTGTGACTCTTGTGGCCTTTTGCAAATATCTGATCAGCAGCTACAGCAAAAAGCCCCCCAGGCCCTAGTTTTATTCATTGTAACTTATGGGAACTTTGGGTGGCGCATATATGTGGTTATAAAACATTGTTAGCGCTCAAAAACGTATTTAGTAGCAGAGAAAATCAAGAGGACATACTCAAAATGCAGTATGTCCTCCTGATCCTCCACATCAGAGGCGCGTGTGCAGAATCGCTCATGTTATTTTTGGTTGTATTGGCAGAAAGCATAAACCCACACTGTTGCTGCCATTACAGGAGATTCTGTTTCAAATGTGGAAGAGTGTTTTAGCCCTTCTTCTCAGGAAACACCTGAGAATATTGCTGGAGATCATAGTAAATAAAGCTTGAAGAACAAGGTCTACTTTATTTCTTAAGAACTGTTTATGCTAATGAAGTGAAGTTGTCGGGGGAATGAGAGAATTGTGAATAATGAATATACCACTGAAGCATGCGGGACTTAAAGAGCAAACACAAGGTAAAGTAAGGGTGCACAATTGAAATTGACCAAAATCAGAATAGTTTTTTTGTTCCTGAAAATATAATAATCAGCAGTTGGTTTTGTTTGGTTTTAGCTGATTTGTGTTGAATTTAGTGAGGTAAAACACCCAAGGCGGATATGTGAACTCGCACTGTATTTAAATGTCGCTGTTACACCTGTACCAAAATGCCATGGAATAATTATGCGTGCCTCATTGTGCTAAACAGTAAGCTTGGATGACCATGTAAATTTAGGCAAATGATTATTGCATGCTTAATTATTTCTGCAAAATTTAGTTAAATTATTCTTCATATTATTAAATGACTATAATATTAACTAAATGTATCCTATATTTTTTATAGCCTATAAATTCAATATGTTCTGTTATGTGTCCCACCAACCACAGATTACAAAAATTTAAGGGACAATTAATCTATTAAAACAATATAAAACCTTACTGTTAAAGCCTAGGAAGACATGGGAAAGCCATGGGAACCACATGTCTGAAAATTTGAATGTCTTTAATAGTTGCTCCACAGAAAACTGTTACATTAAATTATGAATATATTGCTTTATGCCCAAGATATTGATTTGTAATGGTTCAGATGAAATGTTGGTCTAAAGAACCTTTATGGTGCAGTATTATATGTATGTATGTCTGGTTATTTTGTAGTAAATATAATGGAAAAAGAAGTTTCCCATCTGAAAGTCTGCTTGGATAGCAAATAATCTAAATACACCCACAAAAACTATCATCAATTCCTGGGGCAGCAGTAGGGTCAGTGAACGAACTGGTCTGACGTCCACTTAATGCCACCAGAGCTGAACCAGCTATCCATAATTCATGGCATGTTAAGTTAATGTCAAAGATCTCTTAAAGCTGCCAAAATACTTTATGTCTAATCAGAAACCAAATCATGTTCATGAATAAATGAACACACCTGACCGCAAAAGCTGTTTACTGGCACTCCTGACAGTGTGCAGACACTCATTGGACACATTTGTTAAAATGAAGGCAGAAATAAATTTGATTCAGGTCTGCATGTGGACATAACATTTCTAGTGGCTACCTTAATGTGCTTTAACATGTAGATGATCTATGTAGTATATGACTATCACTCTCATTTCTCTTATTTCATTACATCTGAATGTAGGTTACTAATATGTTATTACTTATTACCTGCATTGGTTTGAAGCTCCAGTTCATGCTTCACACACCAGATGTTAATTTGTTATTGTTTTGTTGAATTAACTGCAGTCCAGCATTAGATCTTTGAAGCTGCTTTGAAATTGAAACCTATGTACTTTGAAACGGACCTCAAATGATTAGGAAATGAGACTGAATTCAGGAAGGGATTGATCTGAATTTGCAGTTCAGTTCTTGTGTTGTTTACACATAAAGCAGTGGGTCACACTAAGTGACAGTGGCAGGCCTTAATAGTGAGAGCACCAAAAGACTGCACCAGGGGTCGGTTTCACAAAAATAGTTTACACTGGTCTATGGGGCAAGATAGGTCTTAAGTTTGTTTGTAGACCAGTCTAATGCAAGTGAGACAGTTTCACAAACGTTAAGGTCAGCTCACTTTAGCCAACTCTCCCGCAGGCTAACATAGGTCTAAAGTGCTATGTCCCCGTGGTAACAGCAGAAAAAGAGCAAAAAAACCAAAGAGATGGCTCATAATTTGTGGTTTGCTGATGAATGTATGGAGAGAGCTATACGATGGGAAAGAGTTTTCAGAGATCATACTAACCTGCTGGAAATTTACACCAATGAAGAGGTTGAAGAGTGGAAGCTTTAAAAGCTGCACAGGGAGTGTGACTTCCATAATAAAGTCTATGTATTTGAAGGCAATGTCAAAGTCCCTGTTGGTGTTATGGGCAGGTGTCCCACAAAGCGCCATTGTGTGCGCATGTGTTCATTGTTATGAATGTGTTAATCTTTTCTTTTTTGTTGTTGCATTCTTCACTAAACTTCCCTAATAAAATCTCTTGTGTTGAATTCCTCCAATATACATAGATTTTTTTTTGTTTTGATAAGTGTCTTAAAAATCCCACAATTCTTTGCAGCATAGTACCACTTAAAGATAGTCAGAGTCTTAACTGATTTGTGCCATGGTATTATTTAGACGTCTGAGTCTGACTATACACTATAACTAAGTTGTAGTCCCAGTTTAACTGGCCCCAGGGCTGTGTGTGTAGAGAAGTTTAAACTTCACCTTGGAGATCCAAGCATTAACAAACAAACCACTGCAAGAAAACGCAGTGTTAATGCGTACGTTTTCACTGAAGTCTTTTGGTTTGATGTGTTATTTTCGATCTGTAAACTTCTTTAAACCTAGTGAGGAAATGCATTATGCTTTGTCACCCCCTCTGGTGCTAATTAAAATGGCCCTAGATTTTACTGAATGTTGCTGCGGTTTTAAATACTGACAAATCAACTTTTTGCAATAATGATCAATAATCTTTTTTATGGATAACCCGTTTTATCGTTTCACAAGTAATTCGGGTCTTCAGTCAGCAGCCAGTGTTTTGCCATAGTGTCACTTGGTGTCTTTCACTGCAATGCTACATTTGGAGTCAGTATCGAAGGCAAAATTGTGGCATCGTGACGGCCTATCTGAAACTGTTCATGAGTTTGACAGGGAGCGGAGCCACGTCTAGGTTTCAGTCTGTAGGCGCTTGTTTGTCTTTTGTTCGTGAGCTTATTGTTGTTTGGTCCTGAGGGAAGGTGGAATGGCAGGGAGAGAGAGAAGCGATTGCATCTGTACACTGAAATTACCAGCGATCACGCTGCCTGATAAAGGCCGCTCTACGCAGAAAGAGAGACGGGCCGAGAGACACGGGGATGAATGAAAGCAGTCTCGGAATTCTGCAGAATTTTTTCCCAGGCATATCCCAACAATGCCAGAATGTGGTTGTGTTTCGGCTCGTTGGGCCTGTGGATTTGGGTTTAACTGGAAATGGAGAATTGAGACTTTGAGTTCTGTAGTCTACCGCATACATGAGAAAAGTGTATTATTGTGTGCAGTAGTGGGTGTGCTTAGTTCTTTTCACACACAGGGTATATTTATATATGGATATATATCGATATATATGGATATAGATGTGTATATATAGTGTGTACATAGATATATCATCTATACACTTAAAATGGGACATCAGTTGTGTGTGTGAAAGACAGCGAAAGGAGAGACTGACCAGTCTTATGCATAAACCAGCACAATATTAACTCATTAGCCAATGCCTCAGAGCAAGGGCACTCATTTTGTGTGTGTGTGTGTGTGTGTGTGTGTGTGTGTGTGTGTGTGTGTGTGTGTGTGTGTGTGTGTGTGTGTGTGTGTAGCCTGTGTTAAGTTATGAATTGAGCTGGGTCTCTGTATTTGAGCTGCTTCGTTATCAGTCCCTTTCAAAGCCTCACAAGAGCATAAAATGATTAGAGGAACAGCTGACAATGCGTGAAGAGATTTGCACTGTTTCCGCAGGTTCTGCGACGATGTCAGGTGTAGCCGTAACACTCTGAAAAGAGAAAAGGATGAATATTAAAGGAGCCCCTTCTGTTCTCCTTTTCTTCCGTGCGACATGTTCACATCATCTTCAGACGGCGAATAGGCCCAGGGCCCGTTCCGATTGGCTAGGGCACGCTCCCTTAGCCAGGAGAGTCGAGTCTGATGAAAAGAGTTTCATCTTTTAAGTATAATACTCATTATGCACACTTACCTCTTTCTGTCTGTCTCTCTCCATGTCTTTCTCTTTCTGTCTCTCTCTGTTTTCGCTTTTTCCTTTTTCTTTATTTTTCATTTTCTTTTTTTTTTACTCTCTCTCTTTCTCACTCTCTCTCTCTCTCTCACACACACACTTTGGTTTTTCCCAGGCTAGTCACTGTGCAGTGACACTGTAGCTGATGTAGTAGTAACTCCAGTATTATCTCACTACCTCCCCTTATCTCAATGTATTTCCCTTCCTCTTCCCTCGGAGAGCGAGGGAGAGAGAGGGAAAGGGAGAGAGAGGAAGCGAGAAAGAGAGCGAGAAAAAGGCTATCTGCGCTTTGTACTTTTCTGACTATTTATGTCGGACAAGGTCAGAATCGTTTAAACTTGCCCAGCTCCCTCGGACCTGCAGATAAGATGAGAGCAGAATGGATAAGGGATCGATGGAAGAGTGCAGATCTCTCTCTCTCTCTCTCTCCCCCACTCGTCTCTCTTACACACACACTAAGGTTTGTCAGTCGTATCCATTTGTCTTTTTAACTGTTCACTAAGCCCTGTAAAATACAGTACTTTATCCTAAATGCACCACTTTGCTCATCTAGATCAAATCAAAGGGCAAATTAAAACACTATCCTATAAATCTGAGAGCACCCAGCCTCAGCAGAGCCCCTTCAGGCTTAGAAAGCGAGAGAGAGAGAGAAACAGACACAAATATCAAAATGCACTTAAACCATTTTATGTTTGTGTTGTCGCTATGGTACTATTTTTTAACAAGGCCAACATTGCTCAACTGAAAGAAACCGGCAATAGAAATAGTGATATTGCGTCATGATGGTGCATATTCTCCTCGTCAGAACTATAGCCGGATGTTTGTTCCCTTACAGTGGCGATACATGATTGGAATCAGCCATGACCGCAATTAACAGATTATTGCTTCAATTATCAACTAATTTATCATTGCAATTTTGGAACTACCAAACTATTCTGGACTCTTTCCCTCTAGGACTAGATCTGTGTACCAATGATCTAAGGTTTAATCAGAATTTGTGCAATGTCCATCAAACTGAAATGTCCTCTTTGTTGTGTAGTCCCACCTGACATTAGTTGAACTGAAATGTATGTATATCCAGTCCTGGCTTTTTTTTGTAATGTGTGGGTGAGTTTACAAGGTTTCTCCACTGTCAGGGGTCAACAGCTGCCGGTTTCTGTGATGCAAATAGAGTCAAATAAACAGTGATTAGTCAAGATTTTTCTCCAGCATGAGAAGGCTATTGTAAATGCTTTATCGGCCCTAAAAGACAGTTTTAGTCTTTTTTGTTGTATTTATTTTAGCTTGCACACTTGTATTCTCTGCATACAGATGTGGTCATTTTATGGCAGGTGTGTGTGAGAGGTGACATTAAATTGCTCTTTCTGTAGAGCGTGTTTACTAATTAAGAAGAAAAACCAAACATGTAACTTGACCAGGGTTGTGCAAACTTTTACATTTAACTATAAGCAAAGTTTAATCACAGACAAGTGCAACTAGTTATCTCAGTTTGAGTGTCCGCCCACAAATGGGTGCTTCCCAGCAAAGTTGCAGCAAATGGCAAGCATGTAGGAGAGCAAAGAACGTGTTATTTATGTTTTATTTTTTGAAATCAGATTTTACTAATATGCTTTGAGTTCTAAGGGTAAAAAAATCACGTGTGTGTTCAGGATGTGTTCAGGTTTGGTCTTTTTGTGAAGTGTATGTGTGTGGGTATATGTGCGAAAGAGAGAGAGAGAGAGAGAGGAAGACTCTGTTCTAATGTTACTCTGTCCTGGCTGTATGATAGATGGCTCGGTCCAACCCTAATGCCCCCTGTCACAACCATTTACCTTCCCGTTCTCTGTGTGTATGTGTGTGTGTGCGTGTGAGAGAGAGAGAGAGAGAGAGTTTGTGTGAGATGTGTTGGCTCTTTGGCACCTTATGATTGACAGGTCAGGGATGACTCCCTGCTGCACTGGGCCAGGTAGTGGGTAAGAGTGTGTATATGTGTAAGACTGTGTGTGTGTGTGTCTGTTATGACTGTGAGAGTGGCAGAGAAACTGAAAGTGCCCTGCTGTGTGGCTCAGTGAAGAGGTCAGCTGACCCAGGATCAGTCCTGTAGAGAACGCTGCCCTGCTTTGACCAGCCATGCTAACTGAAAACGCGTGTGTGTGTTTGTGTGTGTGGTAGTGTCGACTTTTTTGAGGCTACCTACTGCCTGTCATCTTTTTCATCCATTCTTTTTTTCTATCTTCCTTTTCTTCCCTCAACCTTCCTCTCCCCTTTACAGACTGTGGTCTGAATTTGGCTTATTACAATCACGAAACTTTAGTTGGTGTTTTAATTGCCATGTAAATAATTTAAGATATTTTTTTTATTTTGTATGTAACTGTTAAAATACAAACTAGCGAAGATGGTAAATTGACTGATTAGCTGACTCCGACTGTCATTATTTAGCAGCTACGTACTGACAAACTCATCTCAAGGTCAAATAAGCAAACATTACTCACATTAATTGTATTGTCAACAAATTTCAAGTAAACAAACAAATTGCAGATACTCTCAGCTGCCCTTTCAAATGTTTATATGACAAACACCAAATAAACAAACAGTAATCTCCGATGCCCTCGGGGAGTGTTAATCATAAACATCAAATCAACACACATTACTCACTGCTTTCCTCTGAAGATATTATTAACAATATAAACAAACATTACTCACCCCCTCCCTCTAAAGCACCTGCTAAAAGTTTTTTCTGGTTTCCTTTGCCTTAACCCAATTGGTCTAAATGCACCCAGGTAACATTCTATGTGACATGAACACATAACCGCTTATGTAATAATTGTGACAGACCCATGCAGCGATTGGGATGCTATTTTGTCAGGAGGTCAAAACTTTCTTTTTTGTCTAATGTTTTTTTTTTTTAAATCTAAAGTTTTTCGCAAAAAAAAACATCTGATACATGAACATGATAGATACACTCTTTTCTCTGTATATGTATGTATTTATTTTCCACACTTGCCTTTCTCTCTCTCTCTCTCTCTCTCTCTCTCTCCCCTCAGTACTATTCTTTTCTTTTCTTTCAGTTTTTTTCCTTTTTCTTTTTTCTTTTGAACACCCAGGTCAGTATTGGTCTTTTTTTTAGTTCCTTTTATGACTAAACTCTCCAATTTAAATGATTTAGAAACGCACCAAATGTCCCCCCACTGAGTGTGTGTGTAGGCTGTTTTAAGCGAGAGTGTGAAGACAAGCTGTGGCCAAGAACGCACCATTCAAGTTTGGGACTCAGGCCTGTTTTTTTTTTTTTCTTCCTCCTGGTGTGCCTCTACTTTTGAGTTTAGTGTTTGACTGACGCTGCATGGTGTCTTTAAAATTACGTTTTTAATGTATTCTTTATTATTACTTTAAAAAAGTGTCCCGTCCCTGTGCCCCGTTGCTGGACTTTTTGTCTTTTTTTCCCCTCCCTGTACACTTCTTCTCAGCGGCAAACCACCTTCGTCGCATGATTGAATCCTCCGACGAAGACCGGGTGGAAAACAAAAGCGGGGGAAAAAAAGGAGGGAGAGGAAGATGGAGAGAAAGAGGAGGCGAGTGTAATTATAAAAGTTGAATATTATTTCTTTTATGGACGTATCAAAGTCTCCCTCATTGCCATCTTCAGGCTGGGGTGCTTTGATTCGGCTCTGTGATGTGGGATTTGCCTCACTGGGCTTTCAAGGCGTTAATGTACGTCCTGCTGTTTTGTTTTTCCCACCGTCAGACACCAAGACTTTTTATTGATTTTTTTTTTTGCTAATGACGTATTCTTTATTATATTCCTTGTTTTTTTTGTTTCTTCTGTTGTTGTATTAATTCCTTTGAAATGTTTTTCATTCTTGCTCAAAAACATTTCAAACAATAGTATCACATAAATTTAATTTGAAACCCATCTATACGTTCTTTATTTTATGTTTTAATTATATAGTTGCGAGTCAATTTGAGAAAGTGTTCATTTCTTTTTTGAGAGAAAATTGCCTTGGCCACACGAATTGTAGTACCAGTGTTGCCTCTCGATGGCACTGTTGCACCAGCTAATCTGGTTATCTCTTTCTTTTCTTTCTCTCCTTCTCTCTCAAACAGTGTTTCATTCCACACACTGTCCTTCTCCCCGTGTTTGTGGTGACATGGAAACAGATTGTGTTACTGGTTGTGTGTGTGTGTGTAGTACTTGTATTATTTTTGTCATAGAGAAAATGACTGTAATGGCAGTGTTGGTGTTTTCCAGGGTGTCATGTCATTGCATTCACCTCTTTCTCTCTCACTTTACCTAAAGCATAGACATACACAGTTGATTTTATGACGTGTTATACTGTCATCATCTCACAAAAGTGTTGCTGGAAAAGGAAGGAAGTTTTCATTTTCATATACATACCAGCACACACATTTCGAAAGTATGTATAAGGCTGTAATAATGTTAATGTTGGTTTAGATATGCTTTATGGTCCTACATACACAGACATTCAGGAAACACACAATGGGAAAGTATGGGCTGGCCATACAGCTAGGATGTTCCCTCCCGAAGTGTGTGTGTGTGTGTGTGTGTGTGTGGGGCTGATGTGAGCCCGCTGTCGTGTGTAATTGACTCATTTTGGGCGAGTGTTGTGACAGTGCATGTGGGCAGCGCATCAGTGTAGTGGAGGCTGGAGTTAAATGGCTGCTCATATAACCTGTTCACACACACATACACACACACAGTGGCTGCCGCAGAATAGCCCCCACAGTGTGTGAAAGTGAAAGGATATTAGGGTTTATAGGTTTAATTGTTCTGATTGTGTGGTGTTTGCCTGTGTGAGGTGGTTGGCGGTTTATATGAAGGTTAATTCAGACAGGAATGTGGTATGTGTGTTTTGCAAAGGTGCTTGTGTCTGAGAGTGAGACAGCGTGTGTGAGTAGGCCTGCATGGGCCCAAAGGAACAGTGCGATGGTGACCTGTTGCTTGGCAAATTGTGACCCACGTTCATCTGTACTGTTAATCAGATCTTGGTTTCAGAATCAGAATCAGAATCAGAAAACTTTATTTATCCCGGAGGAAATTGTTCGATCTAACCTTTCTGATCTAACCCAGTCAACCTTAAACCTGTCCTGAGATATTAATGTTCGTCAGACATAACAGCTCCCTTTTTTTAGTTATTAGATAACCATTAATAAGTTCATTTTAAACCATCACATCCTTAACAAGTGTAGTATTGTTGTAAAGTGGGGCCTTGATTTTATAAAGGCCTCTCCTTTGGGCCCAGAAGACTGGAATATCCACTTTATCAATTTGCAATGAGGTGAAGATGTATTTGACTGGGCTAACTCCCACTTTATAGAACCCTTCTTTTAATATTAAAGGCTATAATTTAAATCTTTTATAAATTGTATGTAATTCATGCCGCAAAGGCAGTTGAAATCCTGAATCCTTGCAATCCTTGTGAACTTTTTGTTTTGGTTTAAGTCTGCACTATGTCGTAGTTAACCGAAACATTATTATTATACATATGCCTAATCTCTCCTAATGGTTTTTAAAATACTTGCAAAATAAATATAATTTCAAGTTACTAACACTCTAACAGCTATTTTGTGCACCATTTCTCTTAATGTTGCCTTAATTAATTTCTGTATAACTTTTTTATAACAGCTGCTATGAAAGAATGTAATTGTGGCAGGAGCACGGATTGGTCAATTGAAATTTGTGACTCCAGCAGAGTGTCTGGTGAATGGGAGGAGTAGGAATGTAAATCGTTCCCCAGAGAGAGACTGGCCTACAGGCTCAAGCGGCCCCCTGTCTCTTGGGCTCAGGGTGGGTCTTGGTTAACCAGATTTATAACGACCATCTTTAGGACTGTGTGTCTGTGTGTGTCTGTGTGTGGGGGTGCTTGCTTGTGTGTAACTTTTAAATTAATAGAAGTTGGCATAAACCCATATCTTCTTGAGGTGTCTCAATATGGATAGAATGGACATTAAGGAGCCAGTGGAGTCACAAGTTCTTAAAAATACTTTTAAATCCTCAAAAAATACCCTAAATACTTTTAAAAACTATATAAAAATGATTTGTATTCAATATTTGACACACTGTACTAAATACAAGTAACCAGTTGTAATTATGCTGTTTATAATACCTCATCCAGTTGACAGTGTTCTTTAGATACCAACATATCCCAATATGCCTATAGAAGCATAGTGAAACATATTGTTATATGCTATAATTATCAATATGATCATATTGCCCAGCTCTACTGCTGTGTGCATTTGCTTGTATTTGTGTGTCTAGTAATGAAATAGTTGTGTAATTGAGCACACTTCCTCTGGTGCTGCATATCTTCCGTGGATCCCCCCCCCCCCCCAGTATTCCTATTTACCAGCACACACACATTTAACCACTTAAGATGAGACACTGCAGTGTATGAATAAGTGCCTTGAAAAAACATCAGGACAGCTCACATTGCTAAGATGCACATTGAAAAATACATGTGAAAAAACAGTCATTCGTAATTGGGCCCCCTCACAACACACACACACACACACACACACACACACACACACACGCACACAGTCTCTGTGAAGCATTAAGCGGTGCCAGGGAATTAGTGTGTGTTTATTGTGCTAGCAGAGAGGGAGACTGGGTAAGCACTTAATGCTACCATAGGAAACAAGAGGTGGGTGAAAATACCACTCTGAGGAGAAGAGATGGCGAGAGAAAGGGAGAGATGAGAGATGGTTGGTAAAACGACTGAAGAGACATGTAGACTGAGCACATTGATTTTTGAACTGTTCATACTCTATAGACTTGTTACTTTTGTCTTGGTGTGCTTTTGACATGCATTTATAGAATTCTAAGTTAAATGATTTACATTAGATTTGCTATCTGTGTTGATGGGTTAAAGATTGGCTTTTTCCCCAGTTTTCCAGTGTCAGAAAATTACATGAATGTGACTCCAAGTTCAATTCATAATAATATGGTTCCTTTTCTTACGAACAAAAATGTTTAATGACTTGAATATTGTACATATTCTAAGAATCTGTACTTTTTGCAGAATTTCTGAGCTACAGGTGGGAAATTCAGTCATGTAGAAGCTGCTTATATGTACTCGGACGTTGATTAAGCTTCAAAGTTCAAATAGTCTATGACAATACGATGATAATAGTCAAGATACTGTTACTCATTGTTTATTTTTATCTTTAAAAAAGACGAACTTTAAAATGAGCAATTTTAAGGTTAGTTAGCTGTCATTTGCACACTGCTCAGCCTTGCAGGACACAGACACAGCTAACATGTCATTACACAGTGTGAGGATGTTCTCTCCCAGTAGCATGCTAAACTGCACAAGTGCATCTTATTTTTTATTTTTAATTTTGCAACCAAAGCTCTTGCAGTTGCTGAAATGATGCAGACATGCCATAGTCTTTACAAAGACCAAAAGCTTGATCTGTAGTCAGAGACTTAAAGGAAGGCCATCTGCCATTTCCCAGGTCACCACATTTTCTTAGTTGGGGCGACTTAAAGACCATCTCAGCATGTGTGACATTTATGTAACAGCTTGAATTTCACATCATTTTAACAGTGGTGCTAGTGCTTGCCTGTACTGTCCAGTGCTAGTCAGTGCACCCTCAGAGCCATGCGCACATTTCTGTGATTAGCACAAACAGTGGTGTTTGCGATGAGACATATTTCATCTTTAGATAATAGCAGAAATGCTTAACGCAGTATATCTATAGTGTCAATGTATCTGTGGATGTCATGACGACCCAAAATATACAGTAATAAATAAGCTGTGAATCCAGTCTGTTTTGTTGTTCCTTCAGGGCTCCATTAGTGTAATGCACTGTTATTGAGTAGCATGTGATGTGTGTATGTTTTATTTATTTTTTTTAAACTTTGAAGTGGTTTAATATTTCGCTTTATGTCTCCAGTTTGGAGTTCAGGTGGAGGCTTTTCCTACACACACGCATGCAGTGGGCTTTTACCCTCCACTTCATAGTAATTAGGGACAACTAAGTATTTACTTGGTTTGCAAAAAGGCCTGATTTTGTCTAAAATTCCTGAACTACAGAAATCAGTTTGTCTTCTTCTTGTTTCTTGTTTTTGTTTCTTTGCACATATAAATGTTTTTCATTACCGTGCCGTTTAAACACACTAGGTTACAATATGGCATGACAGGGCCTCATATTCTTTTAGAAAAAGATGTTTATATATATATATATGTATGAGACATAACAATTTATGCTTTAAAATAGTTCTTTACCGGTTTATGGTTCAGAAACAATTTTTAGATTCCATTGAAAGCTTATAAAAGCTTGGCTTCATACGCTGACCAGCAACAACATTTAAACCACTGACTGGTTGTGTGAGAACAACTTTATGAATAAACTTTATCTTGTTTCCATGGCATCTCACAAAGGCGTGGAATGAAAGTATATGAGCAGGTATGAGAAGGACCAGATTGGGATGTCTAGACAACCTGGTCTCCAAAACAACAGTGTTTCTTGCATGCAATAGTTAGTTCTTATCTAAAGTGGCCTAAGGAAGGACAAATGGTGACCAAGACGACAGGGTCGTGACCATTTAAGGCCCACTGAGGCGTGCAAAAGTTTAACCTGTTTAGTCTGATTCCATAGAAGCGCTACTGTAGCACATATAGCTGAAAAAGTTGATGCTAGCTCTGTTAGAAAAGTGACAGAACACACAGTTTGCTATGTTTGGGTCTACATATGCAATGGAGTTGGCATAGTATATTAGGATGGAGCAATAGAAGCTGGTGGCCTGCTGAATCATATTATCTTAATCTTGAACTTTACGTTTAGGCGACTTGCTATGTGTGCATCACATCAACTGGAGAAGAGATGACACCAGGATGCAGGAGGCAAGCTGGCAGAGGCAGTGGACAATTATCTGCAGGGAAACATTGGGTCCTGGTATTCAGGTGGATTTTGGAAAAAAATATATATATCGTGATGCACTGAAAGGATTTTTTTGGACCGAATCCGAAAACCGATAATGAGGAAACACTTGGCCGGAAACCGAAAACCGAAAAAATATATTATTATTAAATTATTAAAAGAATCTTTTACAAACTATGAACATGTTTATTTAGCATTCAAACAATGCACAATATAATA
>JBBPDH010000124.1:23616298-23627236 GCA_037974565.1 Clupeocharax schoutedeni
GGCAGAGTCCTTCACGGTCTTCAAGCGTCGCCTGAAGACCCACCTCTTCAAGGAGCACTTTGACGACTAACTATCTCATCCCTACTGTTTACTTATTTCTTATATTTACAAAAAAAAAAAAAAAAAAAAAATGTTCCTTGACTTAAATTCTTCTCTAGTGCTTATGTATTGTTGGGTAGTTGGCAAGTTATTATTTGGACAGATGTATAGATGCTCTGACTGCAGTATATTGGTTAAATTGTTGACTCTGATTTATGCTGTTTTCAGGTAAGAAACAGTCGTGGAATTCTTAAGCACTGATGTACGTCACTCTGTATAAGAGCGTCAGCTAAATGCCATAAATGTAAATGATGCTGGATCATTATTTGGCAAGATCTCAGATTGCTTAACTTAGCTTGTCTCGTTCTTAGACTGTTCAACTATCAACTACATCTGGTATTTGTTAACATGCTACTACCATTAAAAACCAGATCTTACCTGCATCAATGTATGACTGTTATAACTTGTTTATAACTGCTTATTGATAAGTTATAATATATCAACAACTTAATTAGCAACCTGATAATAAACCTTTCATGAACTTTTCATAAAGGTAGTCTTTTTGTAAAATTGTACTATATATATATATATATATATATATAAATATGTAAATATATTATGACCTGACAAGGTACTGAGATGTCTGTTTGTCTTTGTGTGAGTGATTGTGTATGACTGTCTCTGTTGCCCCTTCCTTAATAGCCCCCCTGAGTGTGTGTGTGTTCTCAGCAGGTTTGGATAAACTGCCCCTCCCTGTCTCAGGCATGCTAATAGCTGTAATGAGGGTGATACATGCAGGCTGAATAGAGCTGCCTCCAGGGGGGCATGTACCCCTCTCATCCACACACTGGGTCAGGGTGTATGTGTGGGGTGGGGCATGTGTTTGTGTGTTTTTGCAGAATGGGTGTCTGTTGTGTGTGTGTTTTGTGTTTGAGCCCATTTAGCTTTAAGGCATTTGAACTTTTTTATGGATCAAAGAGGATTCAGTGGTGTCTTACCAGCAGACTTTTGGAAAAGAGCACAAATCTGCTGGTTTCACTCAAGGCTGTGGCTTCTTTTGTTTCTCTTTGGGTGGGCTATTTTGCTTCATTTTCTGGAGATAGATAGATAACTTAGTGGACTACAACACAAGAATTAATTTACAAAATGAACTAAGAAATCAATGAAGTATTTTCTTTCCTTAGCTTCTGAAAACTATTGGCAAAACATACAGTTCATTAATGTGAGGTCATAGGAGGGAAGATTCATTTTTTATTATTTTTTTTAAATTTACATTTTAGTCAAATTGAATAACTTTCAGATTTTCAATAGTGCTAATTTTGATGCTAGCCAATGTTCCATACAACTATTTTAATGGGATAAAAGTACATTAAATAGCCTTACATTCACTTTTATTTATAGCATTGCTAAGGTGGTGTGGTGTCCGCAGAAGATAAATAATCTACCATCTGCAATGTAAAATTGCTACTAGTAAATAGACTGGTGACATGCATAAGAAGACTTTTCTTAACCTTTGTAAATAATAATATATATTTTTAAAAGTGAAACAAGGTCTATAATGAACAAGAACAAATGCAATGTGCAGGATCCCCATGCATTGTTCCAGTTTACAGCTTTAAATACACCACAGTTTTGACTGTAATGTAACAGTGGCTCTATGATTTTTCCATTGGATGTTTTCTTTATTAACTTGATTTACTTCATTTACTAGTACTGTCCAACTTTAGTTGATTAATTTAATTATTAGTGATGGTAATACAGACTAATTAACCAATGAACCGACCAACCAAACAGACAAACATAAATACAAACATTAAATAAAGTTAAAGTTAAAGACATTTTAGTCTAGAATGACGAACAGAGCTGAAGATGATTCTAAAATGGTTGATGTTCACATCTGGAGGCAGACAACTGTAGCTGTAAATAATATATACTTGAAATATTAACTACATTTGAAGTATTGACTTAAACATAGAAAGCTGCATTGTGTGCATTGCCAAAATATCAAAAGTAATTATTTGTTTATTTATATATTTGCTTTCTAACCCTAACTCTTCAAATTATAAAAGAAACTTCAAAATGACTCGCTCATTCAGACACTCACAGCCATATCCACCTACCATCCCACACCCACACATACACATTGCCTTTCAGTAGACATCAGTCATGAGAGCAAACTAAGGAATCTTAACTATGGTCAGAATGCAAGGACACACACACACACACACACACACACACACACACACACACACACACACACACACACACACACTCACGCAGGGACACATTCACAGGTAAATGTAGAAACCACCACCACACCCAGCACACAAAATAAAGCCTCACGCTTTAACACAAATAGAAGGTTAATACATGTACAAACACATTCATGTGTCTCACAACAAGGGCCACACTTTTGCTGAACAAACATGCATTTGTCCTGTTCTTTTTAAACACTTAACAGCGGTTTTTAAGCATTTCTGTAGTTAAGTGTAAATGGTAGTGATGTATTTATACAGTTAAATATTTAAAAGTAACTTCTCAGGGACAGTAGCATTGGGGCTATTTATACACATAAAGATCACTGTTAAGTGGAGAGTGGTTCGCTACCCAAAAATATCCTGCCAAGAGCAGCTCTGTGGTCAGAAGCTGACCCCTCATGAACCAGAGCAATGAAAGTTCTTTTTAGCACTTACTACACCTGCAATAGTCAGGTGAGTTGAAACTGATGTGTTTAAGTTGGTAATGTGCTGGACACTAGCCATCAAGTCGGGGATACCTGAACCAGAGGATGGTTTTGGAAACTGTGCCTCAACAGATGAGCTACAGTATCTAATCTGTACACAAGCAAGGCTAGGTGATAGCAATAGGTTTCTGATAACGTGGCCATTAAATGTGCATCATACAATATAATACATTTTAAGTGTAAATTGCACTGTTTATTCAAACAAAGGCAATACAGTTATTTTACACCAGCCTTTTCCAATTAGAAACTATAAGGTAGAGCGTCCAGCATAAAACAATGTGCAACTCAGCTGGACTGTGTTGTTATAACTTTTAAGTACCAACAATTTGAATATTTGATGAATTTCAAATAAGACATGGCGATATTCAATTCACTTAGTGTCGCTCCAACAACACCATCAGTTTTGGTAATATATCAGTATAAACTGGAAACTGAATGTTTTATAGATGCATATTACGTATAAAGCTTCATCCTTCCCCAGAATTACCACAGCAATGTGGACCATCTGTGAGTCCTTGAGGACCAAATATAAACAAATATTGTGGCCTTGTGTGCTTTAGTTTGATTTATCATTTGATTGATTGGGATTTGTGCCAATGTGCTCTCAAGTTAGTCCAACTTATAAGCAGTATGCAAGACTGCAGAGCATGGATAGATCAAAACCATGAGACATTAACTGTGTCCGAAAAGTGCACTCGTTCACTATGTAGGGCACTATGTAGTGTGTCAGTGTAACACCCACTACTTAGTGCACTACAAAATCACCGTGTGACATGCCAAATTATAGTGTACAGACACTGTACCCTACATGAATACACCTATACCATCATGCACTGCGAGTTTCTTTTACCGTGCCCTACATAGTGAACAAGTGCACTTTTCAGACACAGCTATTATGTGTCACAGTGATTTTACCTGGGTTAAGGAGTGATGTTAGCGATATAAGTGTTCAGGAGATATTTTGTTTATTCAAAAATGATATAAATATTACAGGGTCTTCTGCATTCTCAATCATAATCAGGGTCACTGCTGTTATGTTTACTGCACAGTAGGCCATACCACTCCATGAATCGCACAATGATTTTTATGATTTTACCTTAAAACAGAATTCAGATGAAGATTGTGGTCACAAGTGTGGCTTATCCTATCTGATCTTACAACTAGAACTGGTTTGATGGCATGTTGGTTACATTAGGTCACTTATTGTATTTTCTTACTCTCTGTTGTTTGTTACAGCTTTGGTACAGTATGGTTCCTCTGCTCTCCAGGGTTTATGGGTAAATGTTTTCTGGGATTACATTGCCATACATCTTTTCTTTTAAACACTGATCACTGACACTCTCCCAATTGAGCTTGGCAGGCTGCTTCAGCTCTGAGCCTTAAATAAACTACTACAGTGCAGTAAAGTGTATGCACGATATGTACGTGTGCGCACATTTTTGACAGCTTAAATGGGTTTTAATTGCGGGTTTCATGCTGCCCTGTGTATTTCAACCCTGTTACACTCATAGTATTACAACACTGCTCTGTTTGGTGTCTTTCTTGCTTTTTGATTTTTGATTAATTTGATTTCCATTGTTGTGGAGAGGTATTGATGGGGGCCATCAGTGGTTTCTTGTGCGTTGTAGGACAGGCTTATATGCAGGTATTATGAGACTGTAATTGATCAGCAGGTTTGGAAAGAAGGTGGAGGGGAGGAGCTTTAGTGTCTGTGAAAGGTGGGCGTCATGCAAACTTGGCACTTCAACTTGCTTTTCCAGTTTATATGTCCCTCACTGTGTCTACCCCCCCCCCCCTTTCACCCTCATCACTCTTTCAGCAGCTGTGAGGCAGTTGAACTTTTGAAACAGTTTAAATCATTATACTGTTAACATGTGTGTGTGTGTGTGTGTGTGTGTTTGTGTGTGTGTTTGCACTAGGGACACAGTCATTAGTTGTATTAGAAGTAATCAGACAGTGGTTTTGCTCAAAGGCCTTTTCTAGCATGGGAATATCAAAGTACGAGCATTTCCAGCGTAGGCACATTAGCAGAAAGCTGCTTACTGAGAATCTGAGTGAACGTTTACATGTTTTCCCTTAGTTTACCTGACCATGTGTGCTTAAAGGGGAATTCCACCAATTCTGCATACAAACATTATTAAGAGTGGTTCAACAAGAAGTGCTTTTAAAAAACACACTGATATTTATTACAGAGGTGATGATAGTATTTTATTCACTATCCAATCAAACCGGTGGAGCTACATGTATCTAGTTCATCGGAAAAAAGATGTCTAATTTTCCTTACAATGCCTTGCACGTTCAATGCTGTTCATAAGCCTTAGGCTACTGTGCAGTGTGCTTAAAGTCAGAGCAGAGAGGGACTTTCTGCCAACAAATATACAAGTTAACATTAGAATAAATGCAAAGAAATAAGAAAATAATGTCAAGATTTGTTTGTTTGTAAAATGTTTTATGAACTGGATAGAAGAACACAGGATCAGTTCCAGATTTCACCTCGATGCCTTCAGCCTTTGCATCGACTTGTGAAACTATCTACCAGCACCTGATTCAGTCTAATGAAGTACAGGACTGATGAGAACCACAGTAACACTGCTATTCCACAAGGAGAAGTCTGGAAATGATTAAGCAAAAAGATAGACATACATAAAATCACATTTTACTTATTAATATTGTTTGTACATATTATAATATTGGCTTTTAAAAACATACTGCTCCAGACTTTTTGGTACTGTTCGATACTGTTCCTTTAAAATTTGAATGGAAAAAACACATTTTATACCAAAGAATTTTATCTCAAACATACTGCAAAGCAAAGCCTCAGACACCAGGTAATGTTATAACAGTTTTATTTAATAGCTTGTTCTGAAGCAGCCTTTAAAACCATTTAACACTTTGACTTGTTTTCAAACAATCCTCACTCAGTAAGTTTCTTTAGAATGGGATATTTTACATCAAACATCTTCGAATCTGTTATATTGCTGTTCTAAACTTATGCTATATGCTTTATAACTATGCATTCATTTTCTGGAATCGCTTAATACATACTGTAGTTGCAGGTGCTCTGAACCTATCCTGGGGTAAACGTAAATTTGAATTAATATATATCACAAATGACAGAGAAAAATCAAACTGTATTTTTAAACCAGGAGTGTCGAACAGGGTTCATCCTGGTACGCAGCTCTGCAAAGAGCAGAAAAGGGTAAAAGAGGGACACATGCTTCTCTCTGCAGAGCTGCGTCCCAGGATGAACCAGGTTTGACGGCCTTGCAAATCAGCTCTTGAGCCAAACCAGGTGGGTTTTAAAACAGAAGGCTTAAGCCACATTACTTACTCCAAGATTTCTGTATTCAGTGACAATGGGGCCCGAAAAGTTATGAAAACACATTTTTTTTCAGTAACTGTTCAGATTACTTTCAGTGCCCTGGGTGTGTATGTGTCAGTAATAGTATCGCTTCCCGCCTCCCCAAATGGACTACAGCAGAAAAATGTGATTTTTCCGATAAAACTAATGAGGGCAATTTTAATGTCCCAGACGTGTGTATTGAGTTGCCTTAATGTGCTCTTGGCTTCACCCAAACATGACATCCGTCCATTAAAGTACCCTGTGTATTTGTGTGTGTGTTTGTGTGTGTTGTGTGTGCGTATTTGTGTGTGTGTTTGTGTGTGTTGTGTGTGTGTATTTGTGCGGTGTGTGTGTGTGTTGTGTGTGTGTATTTGTGCAGTGTGTGTGTGTGCATATGTATGTGTATGGGTGAAACTTTCTAAGAAATATGTCACTTTTCCTCTTCTAGGTTAGCCCATTATAAAGAATGAGGCAGCCGTGGCTTCCTGGTTCCTTCCTGCAGCGTAATGAGTTCAATTACCCGTCCAAACAATAGTTAGCATAATTGCGCTAACGCATAAACGCAGTCATCGCACTGGCACTTCCTGGCCTCAGATGACGTGGCAGCGGTCAGCGTGGCAATAGACGAAGGAGCTGTGAGAGGAGGAGATGACCTTACCGTATGGTCATACGGGATAACGGGATGAAGAATATTATTCCTGGAATATATTTTAAAAATTATTTTTTTTTCACATTTTTATAGCAGATATTTTAATGGAATTTAATAGTGTCATTTTAAACCTCTTATGCTAAACTCAGTATCATAAGACACACCTGTCTTTGTCTCCTCAACAGGAGGACAAAAGTATCTTAAATCCTAGGCAGCCCCAAAAATAAACAAAATAAAAAAACAAGCAAACAAAGACAAAATTGAGTGCTATGTGTACACTATAATTGAGTAAACAAAGATACGTACAGTAATGAATGCAAACTAAATGCAAATAAAAATAGTTGTATTTCAACAGGAGCACCTGATTCATTTACCACAGAATAATAAGGATTGATTGATTACACCCTCTAGGTGTTGATGATCCACAGCTCCTTCGAAAAGAGGTTTTGGCTACTCTACACACACTCACACCCATGCATTAAATCCCAATGTATTTTTTATTTGTATTTTTGCTAGTGTTTCTGAAGGAATAAATGCTAAGACCCAAATTAACTTTACATATATTTACACACAAACACACACACACACACACACACACACACACACACACACACACACATATATATATATATATATGTATATATGTATATAGTACTACAACAATCTCTAAAGCAAATTATATGCAAAGCTTGGTTAGTAGCATGAATTCCATCAGAAACATTATAATAATGCATTGTGATTTAATGCATGGGTGTGAGTGTGTGTGTAGAGTAAACCTCTGTATATATAATAAGAGAGAATCAAATAATGGCATGGGGTTGTGATATCTGAATGCAGAATTTCACTGGTTGAAGACATTGCTGCTCACTTATCAGTTGCAAGAGTTTGGGATGGGTTAGTGCATTTACATAATTATCTTAATGAAATATAATTTAATTCTGAGTAAAGAAGCTCCCTACCTCTCGCTCTCTCTTTCTCTCTTCTCACTCCATCTCTCTCTCTTTCTCCCTCCCTCCCTCCATCTCTCCCTCTCTTCCCCCGTGTGTGTCAGCATCTATTTCTCCTGAGAATGCAAAGCTGAAGCCCTGTGGGGATTTTCTCACACACTCACACATGTTTACACGCTAAACATTAGCAGTGGTCAGTGTATGGGAAAATACATTCTCAGCACTACCCTCATAGAAGGGCTGTGAGTGTGAATTAATGTGCTTTAGTGTGTGTGTGTGTGTGTGTGTGTGTGTATGTGTGTGTGTGTGTGTGTGAGTGTGTGAGTGTGTGAGTGTGTTAGATGATGCTTCTACTTTCCACCCATGAGCTATTTCAGGCTTAATGTCACAGCAAAGCACGTGAGTGGATACACACACTAAGACACATATTCACACTTACTTATTTTATTCAGGCTTGAGAAAGGAGAAGTTCTTTGGATAAGTATACACAGAACTCATATGAGAGGTAAAGAAAGAGAGAGGGGGACAGAAATAGTGTACAAGATAGAGAGAGACGGAGAGAGACAGAGATGCAAACAGAGAAAACAACAGAGAGGATAAGAGTAATCACACTCAACATTTAATGATTAAATGAATAATCTATCTGTCTATCCATCTATCAGTACATCCATATATGTGAAGAATTAATCATTCAATCAATCAATATATCTATCCATCAATATATCTATCTATCTATCTATCTATCTATCTATCTATCTATCTATCTATCTATCTATCTATCTATCTATCTATCTATCTGTCTGTCTGTCTGTCTGTCTGTCCATCCGTCCATCATCCATCCATCCATCCACATGTATACGTGTGTGCGGGGATGTGTAGGTATGTTTGTGTATGTTCTGTTGCATCTGTGTAATAAGCCATTGTGAAAGAACTCTAACAAAACTCTGTTTCAACATGTACACGCCACCTGCAGCATGTGTGTGTGTGTGCGTGTGCGTGTGTGCATTCTCAGAAGAACCTCTGCACTAGCCTTAACCTTTCCCCTAAACTAATGCTCAAATACTCATATATTGGGCGTGCATGTGTGTGCGTTCAATTGTTTGCTTGTTTTCTTGTTTTCTTTCTCATCATTCAACATGCCTGTATCTGCTATTAAAGCACAACTTTTTCTGGGTGAAATTGCTTTAAACAAATGGGGCTAGGCCTTTTTCTGGCCAGTGGACACAACCAGGATATACTGACAAGTGCTCTGGATCTAAACAACCTATCCATGCTCTGACCTTAAATGCACAGTGCTAGTCTGTGTTGCTAGTCTAAGAGAACATTACAGAATGCTAGTAAAACTCCAGTTCAGCCAAATGAGAGACTACAGAGCACAATTCAGACATTGCACAACAGTTTATACGAGTAATTGACAGATTGTGGACAAGTAGACAAGTCAGCTAAATATGAGTTGTGCTGTAATTTATCTGAATGGTGAATGAATTGAAATTGTAAGAAAGGAGTCATTTATTTAATGCAGTGGAATCTGTTCCCAATACGAATAGTAGTCAGATTTATGTTCTTGCATACATTTTGACTAAGTAAAGTGACTCCTGACAAAAAACCCTATATCTGTGGTTATCAGCTCCACTACTTTAGGCCCCTTGCTCTACCCTTTTGTTTTTTCCAGGTTCCCAACAATGATGAATCTGATTCATCAAGGCCATTCCTGGGTTGCAGCAGGAGTGTAAAAGCAGGAAGACATTAAATTGTGTGGGACAGTGGGGCCTCCAGGACCACTGCTAAATTTATGTGCTACTGATGTGTGTGAGTGCATGTGTTTGTTTGTTTTTTTTTTTTGAAAAGAGAAGCTGTTCAATTTTCACACCTATGACAAAAATAGGCAACCACTTTTCCTGTGGTTTAAACTGTAAAACACACACACACATACAAACACATAAAATATCACATATTGCTGTATGCACAGAAATGCATATGCATGCACATACATACACATACAGATGCACATTTACAAGTGGATCTCTTATAGTGGCACACTGTAAAGGAGTGAGTTACTGTACATTGTGTCTGAAATGCAGTTTAAATGTTTCTCTCGGGAAAGAAGCCGAAGGCTAAGGTACTTGCCCCTATAGTGAGAGAAGTGTTTTGCATATACTTTGCCTACTAACAGTGAAAGTGAAGCCATCATTCCTACTCAGAGTTTCATGAAACTTCCTGTGTGCATACGAAGGGTTTCATTGCAAAATACTTAATGACAGGCCACTCATTTTTCTTGATTATTATAAATGGGCTTAACATTTCAGGGGATATGGAAGCTATGTTATGAGCATGTAAACACCAATACACAGTAGCTCAGAGTTTGAGGTGATTACAAATGCAAGCAAAAAGCTACAGTGCTAATACATAAGTGAAGGAGCCTAATTCTTAATCCGTTTTTCATGGCTGCAAAGTCTAGCCCATCCCATAGAAGATCTAGTGTAGCACAAACTGCTGATAGAAAGGTGTCAGAACACACAGTAGATTACAGCTTACTGTGGGACTTTATAGTCACAGAACGGCCAAAGAGTCTATGTTGACCCCTTCCCACTGTCAAAGTGACACAGCAGGTATGTGAGCTTCTGAATTGGACCCTGGAGCAATGGACGAAGGTGACCTTGTCGGAAGAGTCACATTTGCTTTTCTATCACTGGAACTTCCAGTTCTTTTTTTTTTTTTTTCCCCGGCCTGTCAGTAACACAGATAACACAGATGTATGTATATAGCTGTGCTATCATCATTCATAGCCTTTTTTTTTATATTAAACTAATTTATTTAATTATTGTTGTCTCTTAAGTACACAGACAGACAAGGCCGGGCAGTTCAAAGCGGAAGGGAAGGAACATAAATATAGGGGATGGTAAAAAGAAAAAGGAGCTCGAACAAATAGGGAGAAAAAAAAAGGAAAGGAAGGGAAAGGAGGATATGAGGAGAGAGAAGAAAAAGACAAACAAACAGATAAACTGCTTCCATACCTGCTGACATAAAGAGAAAACAGAAGCAAAAACACCAGAGAAACTGCAGCAACATGTTAAATTTTACCGATCAGCAACAGAGCTAATATTGCAAACTATGTTTTGAAGCAACAGCACATGATCAATGTCTGTGAGGACCTGTCTGTACACCTCTGTGAGTGCTTGTGTGCACACCTGTGTGTGTGTGTGTGTGTGTGTGTGTG
>JBBPDH010000124.1:23698959-23708959 GCA_037974565.1 Clupeocharax schoutedeni
CACACACACACACACACACACACACACACACACACACACACACACACACACACACACACACACACACACACCACACAAACATATTTTGCTTACTGTATTTCAACATGAGAAATTATTTACATATTTGGGAAAGTCAATCACGTTGCTGTAAAATGTTTTCAAACATTTAAAGCACTATTTTCACACAGGTTTTGCTACCAATATAATGTACCAATACCGATATAGTATGTGTATATACAGTATTTGCTTTCATGTCCAGGCATTGGACGTTTGTGTGTGTGTGTGTGTGTGTGTGTGTGTGTGTGTGTGTGTGTGTGTGTGTGTGCAACTCTTGGAGTATTGATATTCGTTAGAGCTGATTTATCTTGTGGACCCCCTGTGGGAGAAGAGTCTTTGTGGCCTTATCACAGTTTGTTAACAGGGTTTCAATCCTTTTCTACTCTTACGTGGCTACAGTACTCTCTCTTTCCCTCACTCTTTCTTTCTCTCTGTCTCTCTATCTCTCTCACACACACAAACACTTTCCCTCCCCCCCCCTCTCTCTTACTCTCTCTCTCTCTTTCTTAGACAGGGAAAGATTGTAAGGGCATTTTTTAAAATCTGTCCCCAGTACACCACCTCATGAGATAACACACACTTATCTATCTGAAAGTGATTGAACCCCTGCTACACACACACACACACACACATACAGGTGTGTATAGCAAAAACACACTTCTATGACCCCTTGGCCATACAGAGTCACCCTCAGATACAATCCTGTCATACACACAGACACAACTCTTTCCTTTCACAACTGCTGTTCACCTATGTCCATCTGTTATGTATCTTAGGATACACACACACACACACACACACACACATTCACAGGATTTTTATTTTGTTATAAAGGTTTCTTTTTTATTTTATTTTTATTTTTGTTTCTGTTATATGGAACTCGCTCCCTCTCTTCCCCCTTTTTGTACTGTTATCTGTTCCAGCTATTTTATTGAGATCAGCACTGAATGTATCAATATGGACATTTGAATAATGGGAAATGCAAGCATGTGTTCAAGCTGAGTGAAGAATGTGGCATCACCACCAACACATACTTTACAACAGAGAAATCAATCTGGGTGTGTGTAAGAAAAAGAAAAATTAAAACGGATGGAAAACAGAATTGGACAAAAAAAAATGGACTGTATACGTTTGGGACCTCAGAAACCAAAGACCTTTTGTATGTAGATGTCAAATCAGTAAAACTTCAACTTATGACTTTTGGGTTTTTTTAACCTGATTTTTCAACTGAGAAAGCAGTGTATTTTCAGCTCAAATATGTAATACAGTATCATACACATAAAAGAATAACTTCAGTAACATAATGTCAGTATTCAGAAAAATGAATTAAAAAACCCAAAATAATCCACCCTTTGCCTTTATCACAGCTTCCAGTATTTTCAGAATTCTTAGAAGTCTTCATTGTGTTTTCTGTTTTTCATGGTCCAGGTAATCCCAGTTACAAATGTATACATTCACTATGAACACATCTCAGAGATACAGTTTTGGTGAAAATTCCCTCCTCAGTTGGAGCTTCTTGAACAGGTACACATTTTCTCAGACCCACAGATCTTAACTGTATTTTAACAGTGGAAAAACAGAAACACCAGTGGATTTAAAACATCTGAAACTAATGTTAGGTTTGGTCTCTCCTGTCTCTCAAAGAAGAAAATCCTGTTTATCTGAGATGGACATTTTTGGTAGTCTTCCAGGTTTTGCACGCTTGTTAGGAGTTCCATTATTTAATTATTTATTTGAACTCCAGTTTTGAAAAAGTTTTATTAAAATGCTTATTTTCTAAATTTGCCTTTCCTTTACATAATACTTTTCCCTTACACAATATGTGTGCAGATGCCTCACAAATGTAACATTTATTCATTTCAGATACACACGATAAGGTAGCTAAGGTTGCTTGTCAGCCAAGAGGATGGAGGATCTGATACTAAACATAACTGACTCTGGGACAGGAATAGTGGCCCCTTATAGTCCTGTGTGAACACACCATAGCACAGTGTGAACAATGTGAAATACCTTCTCTGCATTCAACCCATTTGCCAAGTGGAGCAGTGGGCTACCACAAATGAGGGGCGCTCAGGTACCAGGGATGGTACCTTGCTCAAGGGAACCTCAGTGATGACACTAGCAGTCCTTGGATTCTAACTCATGGCCTTCTGATCTCCACTGATCTTCCACTAGGCCACCAGCTGTAACCTAAACTGTGACCTCACCACAGTGAAGTATGCCATGTAATACTTTGAGCCAATTCAAATAGCTACAATCAAGAAATGTATACTTGAGCCAAAGGAGAAGCATTTTAATAAAGCACCATGTCAGCTGTTATGCACGTGTGAATCTTTTATAATGGGAAGAAAGTGCCCCGTACTCAGTGAAGAAAGAATAGATTCAGAATACTACAAGACGATTCTTTGAAAACGTCAAACATAATTTTGAACTGCAAAAAACAAAAGATTTAATTCTAGAAAAACACCTCACCAACCTCAGAATCGAATATTATTGAACATCTGTGATTTGATATGCTATGTCTGTAGGACAACCGGTGAATATTTTTAAACCAAAAGCCTTCTGCAAGAAAAGTGGCAGAATATCTCCTAAATCAAGAATATCTGCCAGAATATCAGGAAAGACTGCCAGCTACAAAAAACATTTAAAGGCTATGATGAGTCCTACTTGAAAAGGTGCCCACTACTTGGGAAAATGAGCTTTTTCATACATGTTAAATTCTGCTAAAATATGACTTATGTAATAAAAAATGTGTCAAATATGTCAAGCAACATAAATATAATAATGATCTCCTCTTTGTTCCATGCAGAGGTCAGCGAAAAAATGTTGACATACAACGGGCCATAATGACAGAATTGTTATCATATTCATACTTATGGCAGTAAATAATTTAATGTAGAAATTAGCATGGTGCAAGCATTTGAATCAAGTTAATTCAGTGCTGCGCTTTTTCAGTGAATGTGTGTGTGTGTGTGTCTGTCTGTGTGTATGCATGTGTGTGTGTGTGTAACTCTAGCCCTTGATGATGAAGGGCTGTAATTGGCCCTCCTCTGGCCCCATGCACTGCTGTAATTAGTCTAATGGATGCGGCTGGAGCCAGGGGTCAGCAGCCGGGGCCTTGGGGCCCCACCTAACAACAACGGTCTTCAGCCACACACAGATGGGAGTGGACACTCTTAATAGCCATACTGACAGTTCTGTGTGTGCATATGTGTGTGTGTGTATGTGTGTGTGTGGTAGAATAGGAGGTTGTTGAGAGATGTCAAAATTTCCACTTTTGCTCTCTGAGAGAAATGCCAGAATGCCATGAGACACTCAATATTTAGCTTCTACAATGTTTATGCTAAAAACACGATCATCACACACAGTGGTGTTTGCTTCTGTATACATATACATGGAAAACCTGTAGTCTTGTGGGCAGACCAAAGATGAAGATGTCAAAGATGTTTTAGTAACTTACATACAGTCTAATTTAAAACTGACTCAAAATTCAGCGTGTTAGCTATAATGCTATCCCAACCTGAACATATGCTGTGAAAATGACAGATTAACCAACTGTTTTTCTAATCTTAGCCTTTTCCTGCCTGAACAGATAACAACCATGTCTATATATTCCATAGTAAATACAATATATAGACATATTTTTAGCTAGGAGAATCAATCCTATGCAAGGAGAATCAAGCCTTTTAAATATCTAAACATGTAACTTCAAAATGAATTCAAAAATAATTTCATTTTTTAAATCTTACACCCAGAAACCAGAGCAGATCTGACAGAAATATTGAATAAATTAAACACATTTTGCACAAAAAACTGATAAGAATGAACAGAAATGGAGGATATCAGAGTAACAGAAATAATAAACTGTCCAAAACTGAAGTTTGATCAATCCCTGTGCTCTTGCTAGCATGTAATAACTTCACTGTAATGTATTTTAGGCTAAAGCTAATAAGAGTGAACTTACAAAGATAAGTCATTTTTGTTAGCTAATGTAAATTACGGAGTAAGTAAGTAAGTAAGTAAGTAAGTAAGTAAGTAAAGCTTTATTGTCTGAGATGAAATATTGTCCTCCTGGACTATAGGTGCAGCACAGAACACAACAGAACAGCAGCACTCAGACAGATCAACAGTGAGGGTAAAAAGGGGGATGTTAACCTATATATTTATAAATATAAAAATACATTACAATGCACTACAGTATACATGACTGAGTTGTAGTATAGATATAAGCATTCTTGTATGTATGGGGGGCCGTTTAGGAAATATTTCAGACTTTTGTTACACATACACATTTGAAACTCACACACATTCATATATGAAACTGTCACGCATGCATCCATTCTACTGAAAACTCACACACACATATATGAAAGACACATACAGATACAGGTGAAATGGTCTTACAGGCACACACACATATGAAACACGTATACACATACAGATGAAAAGGGCTCACACACACGTATATGAAATGCTCACTCAGATACATGTGAAACGTGTTTTCTCACACTCACACACACATATGAAATGCTCATACAGATACAGGTGAAACTGACTCACGCACGTATGAAATGCATGTGAAATAGATTATGTAAAAATGAATTCATATAGCATATAGAGTGTGAGATATATTTTCCATACTTAATATTTAGATTTAAGATCATTTAAGGCAAGTCGTCCATGTTGGTGAGGGCATATCACAGCACGCAGTCACGCCCCCTGCTTAGGAACAGGATTACAATTGGCTGTTGCTTAGCAGGGGGCGGGGCTTCGTGCTGTGATATGCCCTCACCAATATGGAAGATGAAAAATGATCTTAAATCTAAATCTAAAAACTATAAACAAAAAAACTATAATAAGTTATCACGCATTCATGCAAATGTAGCAGTTGTACAAGTATTGCAGAGTGAGTGCAGTGTTCAAGTAGGCAAAAAATAATATGTAAACATTTGCTCTTTAACAACTGTTGAGGGCGGTGTGGGAGTTGTGTGTAGAACAGGGTTGGGGGGTGTAGAAGAAGGCCTGGTAGAGGGCTGCAGATGATGCGTTCAGAAGTCCCAAAATCCTCTGATGTCAGAGTTTCCATACCAAACAGTGATACAGCTGATCAGGACTCTCTCAAGGGTGTCTATGTAGAAGGTGACGAGAATAGGTTTGGGGAGGAGCAACTTTCTTAGGCATCGCAAAAAGTGCATTTTTGGTCAGTGACATAGTTTTATTAGTCCAGGAGAGGTCTTCTGTAATGTGGACACCAAGGAATTTGGTGCTCATAACTCTCTCCACCATCACGCCATCAATGTTGAGTGGAAGGTGGCCAGTCTGGGTCTGATTATTGACCATTGTTGTTCTTGCACCAGAGTGCCAGCAGTTGCACCTCCTCTTTGTATGTTGTATTGTCATTGTCCCTAATAAGCCCCACAAATGTGGTGTCATCTGCAAACTTTATGATGTGATTTGTGCTGGAGCTGAAGGTGCATACAGAGTAGACCACTACTTAGTGTACTCAGTACACATCCCTGAGGAGCACTTGTGCTCAGTGTGATGGTTTTTGAGCTAGTACTCCCGATCTGGACTGTCTGAGGTCTTCCAGTCCAGGATCCAGTTGCATGTGGAGGTGTTCAGTCCGAGCAAGTCCAGCTTACTGATCAGCTACTGGAGGCTAAAGTGTTAAATACTGGTGTTGCAGTGTTGCAGGTGTGACAGGGTTAGGTGTAGTGCGAGAGAGATCGCATTGTCTGTTGACCGGTTTGTACGGTACGCAAACTGCAGTGCGTCGAGTGTGGCAGGGTCTGATTCTTGTGGCTCAAGTGCTACTCAGCGGTAGTCGTTGAGCTCTGAAACTGTGCACCTCTTTGGTACAGGTCAGCTGGTAGTGGCCTTGAAGTACTGTGGGTCCATAGCTTGGCTGAGGAAGGTGTTGAATGTCCACTAGGATGTCAGTGATAGCACTCGGTCATCTGGTGATGGTTTGGATGCCCTGCCACATGCGTCTTGCATCCCTTGAGCAGGTTACCTTCTTGGCGTACTCCCACTTTGTCAGTTTGATGGTCTGAGAAAGGTTGGTCCTGGCTGCTCTGAGCATTTCAGTGTCGTTTGCATTGAAAGCAGCATCCTGGGTTTTCAGCTGTTTGTGGACTTCTGCTGTAAACCATGGCTTCTGGTTTGCACGCCCCTTAACAGGTTGGATGACGGTAACATCTCTGATGTATTTGTTGATGTATCCCGTCACTGTCTCAGCATATTCATTTATTTCTGTGTGTTGGCCAGTGGTCGCCGCTTCTCTGAAGATCCTGTCTGTGCACTCAAAGCAGTCTTGCAGAGCTTCAGTAGCTCCCTCTGGCCATGTTCTGATCAGCTTTGTAACTGGCTTTGTTCTCTTCAGCAGTGGGCTGTATGCTGGAGTGGTCAGCCTGAGATTTTGGTCAGAAAGCTCGAAATGGGGAGGGAGGGATGCTCTGTATGCTGATCTGGCATTTGTGTATAAGTCCAGTGTATTAGCTCCTCTGATTAGGAAGTCAATACGTTGATGGAATTTGGGTAGTTAGGGAATGAAAGTCATGTTTCAATGACTGAAAAGACTGCAAAAAAAAAAAAAAATACAAAATACAAAATGCACCTATTTGGGATCCGGTGTAGCTGCTGCGTCTAGCTAACGCACCGCTATGCGGAATGTGTCTGATGAAATCTCATTTAGTTCCTCATTTAGGTGAAGATACATAATGCTACAGCACATGACTTAACTGGTGAAAGCATCAGTCATGGATCAGGCAAGTTTGCACTGAAAATGTATCATTTATCACAGATAACCCAACTTTAAAAACAAATTAGACATAGTAATATAAAGGTTTAAACTACACTGTATTGCCTAAAGAATTCACTCACCTGCCTTTACACGCAGAGCTTAAGTGACATCCTGTTCTTAATCCAAAGGGTTTAATATGACATCAGCCCACCCTTTGTGGCTATAACAACTTCAACTCTTCTGGGCAAGCTCTCCACAAGGTTTAAGAGAGTGTTTATGGGAATTTTTGACCATTCTACCAGAAGCACATTTGTGAGGTCAGACACTGATGGTGGACAAAAAAGCCTGGCTCACAGTCTCCACTCTAATTCATCCCAAAGTTGTTCTTTTGGGTTGAGGCCAGGACTGTGTAGGCCAGTAAAGTTCTTCCACACCAAACTTGCTCATCCATATCCATTATGGACCTTGCTTTGTGCACTTATGCACAGTCTTGTTGGAAAAGGAAGGGGCCATCCCCAAACTGTTTCCACAAAGTTGGGAACAAGAAATTGTCCAAAATTGGTATGCTGAAGCATTCAGAGTTTCTTTCACTGGAACTAAGGGGCCAAGCCCAGCTCCTGACAAGCAACCCCACACCATAACTTCACTCTTGGCACAAGAGTCAGTCAGGCAAGTACAAGCACAACAGTCAGGCAAGTACCAAACCCAGATTTTTCCATCAGATTGCCAGATGGAGGAGTGTGATTCATCACTCCAGAGAATACTTCTCCACTGCTCTAGTCCAGTCGATTTACACCATTCTTTGCACTGCACTTGATGACGTATAGCTTGGATGCAGCTTCTCGGCCATAGAAACCCATTCCATGAAGCTAATCTGAAGACCACATAAAGTTTGGAGGTCTGTAGCGATTGACTCTGTAGAAAATATTAAGAAGCGAGAACATTTCACGACTTGATTTGTTTCACAATTGGCATCCTATCGTGGTACCAGGCTGGAATTCACTGAGCTCCAGAGATCAACCCATTCTTTCACAAATGTTTGTAGAAGCGGTCTGCATGCCTAAGTGCTTGAAGTTATACACCTTTGGCCATGGAAGTGATTGGGACACCTGAATTTAATTATTTCGATGGGTAAGTGAATACCTTTAGCAGCATAGTGTATCTTAACTGTTCTTCAGACAGCTCTCTCCTCCAATGAGGTTGTAGTGATAATACAATATCACCCCCCACCCCCAAATTCAATGGGCTGAATGAAATTGGTAAATAAAATACTTTTCAATGGGGTTACTTTTCTGCCATAATGCCCACAGTAAACATTGTACTGAAGTCTTGACTCTAGACTTGACTGTAAGTCAATGCCCTTCTCTGCTATCTACCCTACTGTTACTGCTGCAGTGATGTTGAGGGCTTATGGTTGCTCAGACAGTGACCTTCTATCATTGATCCTCCCAAGAGTTTATCAGGATGACCAGCAGATCAAGAAAGGAGAGCACCAAGATAAATGTTGCTAGCATTGCTCTTGGAATGACACTTCGGTTTTCCTCCCTTCCAGCAAATGTTGATGCTTGATGTATGAAGTTTGATTCTGATGTTCTGATCTGGAACTACAAGTCAAATTTAGCTGGCAAGTAATGGGAGCTAATAACTCACCAACAGCATCATGAGAGGTGCTTGAAGTCTCTCAAAAGCTACATTTTGTTTTTCTTTAAATAAATAATGAGTTGTCTTACCAACCTATTCCTATCACTTTTCATTGTCTCATTAGAAATAAATCATAATTTTAACTGCAGATGATTTTAACAATTTAATTGTCATTAACAATGATTTGTTTCTCCTGACTCATCTCGCCATGAATCCAAAAGTTTTGTATCTTATGGTAATATGAAGGTTTGATTCATAGATAAAGATAATAAATGAAGAAGATATACATAAAGATCTGTGCAGTGGGAGAAAATAAAGAGCATTTTAAGATCTTAAATTAAAATTGGACAGATATAAGAGGAGGGTTCTTTCTCACATTTGATTTTAAGAAGTTTGAGAAAATGGACAAATTCTCATTGATGTTAAACTGAGCTTTGTTATGTCTTGGAGAAATAGATTTGTCAATAAAGAGATCTTATTTTGAAATTTACTTTCACGATGACACAAACATTTTCTTCATAATGCCGAACTTGAGGTGTAAAACTGCACAGGTATAAAACCTTAATCTATGCTCATTTAAATGGAACATTAAAATGAGTCATAAACTCCATTCCTCTAGTCATTTGTGTATTCAGGGTATTTTAATAGGCAATTATGTATCAGATCAAAATAATCAAATCAGTTTGAGATTTGATGCAATGAATCAGTACTTTGTCTGTTTTTGTTGTTGCCTCTCTAAGATGTGTTTTAACTGAAATGTCGATTCATCATTTTTGCCTGCTTTCATGAAGTCCCATAAATGAAAGGAAGAGGAACAAGTGGTTGGAGCAAGAGAAGAGGAAAGCGAATGAGAGAAAGAGAAAAAAGAGCAGAACAATGAAAGATGAGAGAAAGAGAAAAGAGGAAGAAGAGAGAGAGATTTGGTCATGTCTGCGTGTGGATTTGTCTTTTGTTTGAAATGAAAATTCAGAGTGTTTGTAGGATTACTGTGGATTGGCAGGCCCTGAGGAGCCAAACACTTATCTATAAACCACGTGTGTGTTTGTGTGTGTGTATGTGTGCGCGCATGCACACGCCCCGAGGAAGAAAGCACTTATCTGTACACCAGTAATGTAGAGTATAATCATCTGTGTGTGTGTGTTTGTGTGTGTGTGTGTGTGCTTGTATGTGTGTATGTGCTTGGATGTTAACCCTTGGAAATCCAGTTATTGTAGTTTTGCTATACATTTGATTTACATCATTACTTATATGTGATTACATAAGACTTACACTGACAACAATAATTTTTCATAAAACAAATCATACGGAAAGATCTCCCCTTCTTTAGAATGAACACTTTCCACAGATTTTTCAATGGGCCATGCGTAAGAAGTGATGAGAAACAGTGTAGTACTGATACGTATTAACTGTAGAATGTAAACTGTCTACACAACAAGTTAACCTGACAGATGAAATATGACTCATTTCAGTGACATCTCACAAACACATGTTTTTACAGAAAGTGTTGCTGGGTAAATGCTTTACTAAACTCTGGTAAACATCACTCACAAGCTCTCTCTC
>JBBPDH010000124.1:23741916-23753794 GCA_037974565.1 Clupeocharax schoutedeni
CTGCACTTGCTGCTTATTGCACTTCTGGTTAGACCTAAATTGCATTTCGTTGCCTTGTACTTGTACATGTGTAATGAAAATAAAGTTGAATCTAATCTAATCTAATCTAATCTAATCTAATGTTAACAAATAGAAATCATAAGCATTTAAACACAATACGCACATAAGTATTCACACTTTTTGTTATGACATTCAAAATTGTGTTCAGGTGCAACCAAATTCCACTGATCATCCTTGAGCTGTTTCCTGTTTCTACAACTTGGTTGGAATCCATCTGTGGAAAATTCAGATGACTGAACATGATTTGGAATAGCACACACTAGTCTATATATAAGGTCACAGCTTACAGCTGTGCATATCACAGCAATAAAGCAATAACCAAGGAATAAAGTCCAGGCAATTGTCTGTAGACCTTCAGGACCAGACTGTGTCATGGCACAAATCTGGGGAAGGATATATACGTGTATATATATATATATATATATATATATGTATGTATGTATACACACACACACACACACACACACACACAGATATAGGGAAAGTGAAGAATAAGAAATGGGAAGAGAGAGAGGAGTGTGTGTCAGAGCCGAGCCATGTGGCTAAAAAGCAAAAAATAAACAGTTTTAGCTCAAAGGATAAAATATCTGCAGCTTAGAAGAACTAAGTCGAAATGGGGAGGAGGATAAAGCATGTAAATATCCTTCTGTTTACCTGTCTGCACGTCGCAAATTAATCACACACTGTGTGTATGTAAGTGTGTGTGTGTGTGTGTGTGTGTGTGTGTGTGTGTTTATCTGTCTGTGCGCCCCACATTAATCATGGAGGGTGTGTGTGTGAGGCTTCACTGTAAACACTTCTAAGAGCTACCGGTTGGCACCGTTTTGTTTTGGTTTGGCTACAGCATGACTGATGGACCTTTAACTCAGCACTGAAAGACTGCCAGGCCAGATTGAGAGTCCAGAGACAAGAGTGTGTGTGTGCGCACGTGTATTTGTGTATGTTTGTGTGTGTGCGTGTCTCTAGAGTTTCACAATATGAACCAAATGTTGTACTGTAATTGTGACAGCAGTGTAATCGCATTGGCACTCTACTAGTGTAATCGGCCTGTATTATAAAATCTAAGTAACATATTTGTTGGACATTGTGAATGTCTTTATTCATCAAACCGGTCACAGAAATACCTGTATATCGGTATAACAGTCATGTTATTAAATAAAATGACTAAATAAAAATACAACACACAATGGGAAATACTATATAGGTTCTAGCCAATATCAAGACAATGATTTAATAACAATTTTATTCATGCTATAACACTTATTAATAATGCTACAATATTAATTCAATTTTTTTTTTTTAAAGCACTATTTGGCTTTTTACACACTGTCATAATGTCATGATAAATGGCCTAAATGGTTAAAAATTGCTTAAAATTTTAAACTTTTTCTTCAGTTAAGTGGCCCACTAGAAATGAGAGGTCCTGTTCCACTGATACAATACAGTCATAATTAACTTGTTCATCTACAATATCTGTGTGTATGTTTGTGTCCATGTGTTTGTGTGTTTTGACTTTCCACCATCCACCTCAAATAAAATCTGTACATTTGGTGTTGCTTCTCATCTGTTCTAATGTTATATATGTGTGTGTATGTACGTACGTATGTGTGTGTGTGTGTGTGTGTGTGTGTGTGTGTGCGTATATTGTGTGTGTAGAAACTTTAACTCTGCAGTAAAATTGGTGCTGGAATGGAGAAGGGTGCGCAGGGGCCAAACAGTTAGTTCTGCTTCTTTCCCTTTATAAGATTCTTACCTGATGATTATTTCACATTTAAATCACTTGAATTCGGCTCAGCTTAAATATGGTTGGGTGTGTAGAAAGAGAGAGACGAGAGCGAGAGAGAAAAAGAGAGAACAGAGAAAGAAGAAAGCACTGCGTTTGGATTAGCGCTGAGCGTATCAGTGCAGGAGGTTGAGGCATCTTAACTCTGCTCATTATCATAGTATTTCTCATACCTGTCTCATTAAATTTCCTTTTTTAGGGAGAATAGTTTAATTTAATATATGCTGGCCGTTTAATCATAAGCTGTGTGTACTCGCGGCTATGGCAGAGCAGGACGGATCACAGGCCTAAGCGCCGGTGCTTTTGATTTTACACACGCTCACTCACTATCGTCTCCAGGAGGTGTGTGTGTGTGTGAACTGCTGGATGTTTAGGGAATGAAAGAGAATTCCTCAATCTGCCTTTATCTGTGCTCAGGAAAAAATGGATCACTCTCTAGCATTTTTTTCTTTTTAATTTTTTTAAAACACACACACACACACACATATACACAAACTCACACACACACGCACATATACACAAACACACACACACACACATGCACATATACACAAACTCACACACACACAAACACACACACACATGCACATATACAAAAACTCATGCACACATACTCAAACATATATTGTATGTACACATACACAAATAGGCCTAAATATAGCTACATTCGCACAGAACATGAAACAGGTCCACACACAATACAAAATCTTGGCCATTTCTAAATTCATTATGCGTGGCTATATGGATCCTCTACAGAAAACACACTTCCTCACACACATTAATTTATTTGTTGGTTTAAACAATGAAACGCAAAATATGAGTAGTGCATATATCATGCACTCATTGCAGACAAAACGCCATATGTAAGCATCTGCAGAGTATATACACATGTGCACACTCGGAAAATGACATATGACAAGGCATGTCATGTGACCATGGATGTTTAAATCGTATAACATATGATGATGGCTCTTGAGTTAGATCTGTGGCGGAAGAAAACAGATTTTTCCCCCCTCAATTTTCTCATGAAAAAATATTGCTGCTTCAGAACTGGTATGTATTGAAATTGTGTGTAAATGGTGACACTTTTGGATGTATATTAAGCAGTTTAAAGAACTAAATACCATGGAGTAACTAGTAGAGCACAAAAATCAGGTCTTAAGCTAGCAGCTATACATCTGCTAAACACACAATGCTCATCCAAATGAATCCACACGGACAGGCTGTCATGTCGTAATGCTGTGTTATTCTCCTAATAATGTGCCTGCACAGGTTTGTTATTAGCCAGAATGTCAGGGGGAGTTTGTAGGAGCTGAAGTTTGTGAATTGCGCAGGTCAGCATTTAGCGGAGGCTCCATTAGTGTGTGTTGTTGTCGAGTGTGATCCTTTGCCGTGTTTTTTTTTTTGTTACTAATTCTCCCCACAAAAGCATGACCTGAAACATCTAACCTCTGTCTGCTCCCTCTGCTGCACATCACAGCAAGGGGAGGTTTTTACTTTCTAAAACTTCAGCTTGAATTGGAGGCCTTTGACGCTAGCTGCTAATGGAGCTTAGCCCTGGAAGAAGATGAGGGGGTAAAAAAAAAAAGACACTTAAGCAGAGAATACAGACGATTAAGTTTGACAAGGGTGGTAGCTGCGAGCGGTGGGAAGCTAAAAAGACAGAAGAGTGTTTCTCCCTGCTTTCCTCATTGTGTCTCGATAACTTTAAGAAAGAGGCTAATGCTAATCCAAACTACGCTAATTGCGTGCCACATCCCAGATGAGGCTGTCTGCTCTTCCAATGCATTGTGGTACCAACACTCTCTCCGGATCCTTACGCACTTCTCATAATGAGTTTCTAAAAGACATAATGGTGCTCTATTAGATGGGCTTCTTCTAAAACTCTTCCTTAAAAAAATAAAAAGGGTTTGTCTTTGCAGGCATCAGATGTTGAAGCAGGACGACACTGGATTAAGCCTTCATTTCATGGGCGCTTCCATTATTCTGGCTAGTCGGAGGCAATCCGGCAGATTGATTGGGACTTTTAATTAAACAGCGGTAATTACAGTGGAAATCTCTCATGGAAAGGAAAAAAAGAGTAGAATTAAAGTTCGTTTCATCTGCCTAATTATCGTAGACAGTCAGTGGCCAGGCCAGACTCACAGGTCCAGATATACATGGCAAGAACATGTTTAACCCTTACAATTGGAAGTTATGCCTGGGTTCACAAAAATATGTACATTTTAATAAGTTATTGCTCACATATGGTTAAAATTCTGTGGAACTTGTAGATTCTAAACATTAATACAGGATTCTCTTTATTCTTTATAGTGCCAAATCGGCTTCTATGTTTTTGGTGCAAGGTAGAACCTTTAAATGTGTCTTTTAAAAATCTTACAGAGCAAGTCATCAGAATTAGAAAAAATGGCTAATGCTTCAACTGCAAAGACACACAGAGATACAAAGACAAGAACAGTATAAATAATAATATGTAAAAATAAAAGTCAAAATGAAGCTTTCCAAAACGTACTCTTAAAATAATCTGTACTAAATACACCTTGCTATTTGCAAGATATGCTATCCTATATCAGTGAGATAGGTGGATATAAATACTATAGATCAATAAATAATAAATATCATGGACAAGGACAATGCAATCATGCAAAAAACATTCATACATTCAAGTAGTTATTTTAGTTGTTATTGTTCTATTTATATCAAGTGCCTTTGCTAATGAACCCCTGAGGAACATGTTTTGTAGAAGAAGAGTTTGGAAGAAGCAATGTTTTAGGGGTCTTTACAGATGCATGTAATCATATTTACATGAATGTGGTCACAAAGAGTTTGTATAATTGGAGGTAACACGATTTTCTACATTGTACAGATGCAGCAAGAATTAGGTTGACCAATCAGAGACCTGTTACGGTCCAAACAAATCGCAGAGGAACAGCACAAAGGTGTGACACACCAAATGTATGTCGTCAAATAAAATGTATGTAGGACCATGGCTTACAAGACTGAATACCTGCTTCTGTTCATGCTGTTTACTGCATTTTGGTTTTGTTTCTCTTGGTGTATTGAGGCCTGTTTAAGCCCAGTCTGTTTGTAGAATGGAGTGTGAACAGAAAGTGTGGTTTAAGTTGCAAAGCTTAAAAATAAAGCCATAAATTCACAGACAGTGTTTCTCTAATTTTTCTTGTCTCTACCACCAGTGTTTACCAGAGATGGAAAAAAAAATCTGATTTGCTATTTGTTTTAATTTAAAAAAGTTTTCTTTTAAAAAATGACACACATGTTGTTTTTTCACTCATGTGTAGATGGGCCTTAGTGAATATGATGAAATATTGAATATTCTTCCATCAAAGAAGAAGAAAAAAGTCAGGCCAAGAAGTAAATGTAATCACCTCCAATGAGGTGATTTAGACATTCAGACATTATATTGTTTATTGTATCTTTTAATATTGTTGTTGTTTTTATTGTGTTGTACTTAAGAGACACCATCTAGCGGAATCAAATTCCTTGTCTGTGTTCGCTCACATACTTGGCCAATAAACGCGATTCTGATTCTGATCTGATCTAAATTGGTGGTTACAAGCTTCTATTATTTGTTCTCTACATTAGGCCAAGAAGTAAATGTAATCTGTTGCATGATAAAAAATGTAATTAATAATGTACTTCCATGATTCCCTTCAAATTCTGTTGCAGAACTACAGTAATAGATGACCAGTGAGTTAAACGAACAGCAATTCTAACAAACCCTGATGGGAAACAAGTTATTTCAGAGAGTTTCTGCTGTATCTATCGGCTGCCTTGTCTTTCTATAATCCTGGTGAATAAATTCTCCATTTGATTCCATCAATCTTTTTTTTTTTGTTGTTTTTCTAACATCTCTTGTCACGGCTTTGGAAATGAACATCAGGGAGTTGCTTTGAATTTCATCCGAGAACAATCACTCATGGGAGAGATAGCACTGTTGATTCTGTATCCACGGGCGAGTGAGAGAGAGATTTGGAGAGAACTGTTTGCTGACTCCACCGAGAAAGAGAGAGAGAGTGAGAGAGAGAGACAGACGGTCATATTTCCATCTCTTACTGCCTGTCCGTCTCTCGCACGCTTGCTGTCGTTGGGGTTTTAGCGGGAAAAAGTAATATAGGAATCACTTTAGCCGGAAAAGAGCATTGCTATTTAGGCTTAGCGCTCAATCAGGCTGGCTGGGTGATGGCGATGGGGGAGTTACCATTAGGCTGACCTGATTAGGACCCTGACTTAGGCACTGGAGTCATATGTGCCATTTCCCTGATAGTGCTGGAATCTGGATTTCCCGCTTGGCTGCGCCCGTGTGGCTAAATTCAGCCAAGCGCGGAGTCTCGCACCGAGCGAGAGAAGGAAGGTAATTCTTATTTCAGTCCCAAACGCGCGCCGCAGCACACTCGACAGAATCCACCACTGTGGAAATCCAATATGAACGGAGGTGGGTGGGGTACGGGGGTGGGGGGGTGTTGGGTGAATATGAAGATTTGACAGAGTTTGAGTTTGGTGTAATATAGAAAAGACAAATTATAATAACATCGGGAGAGGTTTTTATCTCGAACGGCCTAACACAGGACTCATAGGAACGTGTTCAAACCTGTCCAAGCTTGACTGCGCTCCAGACAGGCATAAATCATCTGAGGATGTCAAACAAGGAGGCTGAAAATTCAAGAAACTCCAAAGGGATGTTATGCCACAAAATGAAATGTAAACAAGTTCTTCATTTTTCCTAATGTAACTGATCACTTGATGTCAACTAATATGTAAAATTTTGTACATAAAACAGTTTCATTTAGTGTAAGAAACCATATACCTGAAGGGAATTGGTTCTTCGGCCCCAGACACTTATTGCATTCCATTTTCACACTTAATAAAATAGAAAATAAAGAATAACATCATTAAAGTCATTAAAGTAAAAAGCATCACTCTCACCAGCCAAAGCTTGATTTGTCTCTGACTTTGTCCTGTTCATGTATTAATCATTTGCAATAGCGAAAAAAACAAAGAGGCCTTAAACATTAAAGCAATTCCCTAAAAGGGAGGTGTGAGGGAGGTTGGATTTGGTTTATTGTAGAAAATACAAATTCTAATAATATCTGGAATGTTTTTTTTTCATCACAAACAGCAAAACATGTCATTCAAATGGCAAAACCTGGTGACCTGTTCACACCTGCTAAAGGTTAATATCATAAGTTAACCTAAAAATGTTTTGAAACAAGAAGATAAAGTAAGATTAAGGTCAACCAATGTATCACTGTACACAAATGCATGATATAGTAGGAAAAACCCTCTAAATGTGTCTATCACAAAATTTGCACCAAATCACATACATAAACCAACAGATGTTTTCATCCCTTTACTCCACACAATTATCAGTTATTATCATTAAACCTATATTTTGGCACTGTTTATTTATGTATCTGGTAGGGGCTTGGGGTGGTGTGATGGTTTGAGGGGTGTAATGAGGTGATTTAGACATTCAGACATTATATTGTTTATTGTATCTTTTAATATTGTTGTTGTTTTTATTGTTTTGTACTTAAGAGACACCATCTAGCGGAATCAAATTCCTTGTCTGTGTTCGCTCACATACTTGGCCAATAAACGCGATTCTGATTCTGATCTGATCTAAATTGGTGGTTACAAGCTTCTATTATTTGTTCTCTACATTAACTTGCTCATATCAACACTACATTTTGTACTCATGGTTCCGGTACAAAACTGGAGAAAATTCAGAAACCAAGCATGTCCTGGTTGATCAGCAACATTAAGCATGAATTTGATACTCAATGTAAGGTTTCAGATAATGCCAAGACTCTCACTTTTTCTGTTTCTGTTTCGTTCATGCTTTCTCTCGCCTCTTTGTCATCCGTTCATGCTTTCTCTCGTCTCTCTGTCATTTTCTCTTTTCCAACTTATCCGATTCTGTCTCATTATTTCTCTCTGTCTCTCTCTCAGTGTAATGTCTGTTTGGGCATTGTGCCCAGTTTTGCAGCAGTGAAGCGTTTCTCATACACTGAGTCCAGTCCACATTTCAGCATTATTTCATCACCTGTGTGTGCATGTGTGTGTGTGTGTGTGTGTGCGCCTGTGGCAGTTTGCCTGCAGATGATGACTACAGGTTTCTGCAAATGACCCAGCATTCAGAACACAATCACATTCACTTTCTCTCTCTCTCTCTCTCTCTCTCTGTCTCCCCTCTATCCTCTCTCTGTTCTCTCTTTCTCTTATTCTGTCATCAAGCTCCACCCACAACTGGAGATGTCATGCCAGAACGGGATGGCCATTTAGGCACCATACAATTGCAAACTACTATGTGTGTGTGTGTGTGTGTGTGTGTGTGTGTGCAGCTAAGTAGGGAACTGATGTCTACTTGTGGCACATAGTTACAGACTGTATGTGTATATATGAGAGTGAAATAATATATAATAGATATATAATAGTACAAAATATGAAAAAAATATTTACATATTTTTCTGTGTATTTGGTAGCATTTGCATTTAGTTGAGAGTTAACAATGAAGAACAAAAAAATGAGAACAGGTTCCTAGATAAAACAAGTAGAAACAGAACCATCACAGACATTTCAGATGAAGAGATTTAGAAATCTAGAGTTATGCAAAGTATTACTGTGTGATGGTAGTGCACTCCACAGGTACAGATTGACCTGACATGCTAATGTCAGTGCAAATGCTTCCAGTGAATGGAAGCCAGTAGGCACCAAGTAATGCTGCCAATTATTTTTATAATGCTAAATGGCTGCTCCCTATGTATGTCTAGGACTATTACTATGTTTGACTGTTCTACTATATCTGAAGCTCACTAGACAACAATGAGGTGCTTCCATCTTTTCTGTTCTTACTTGGTTAAACTTCCTCTTGAATTAGAAGCAGCATCAATCCTGCCAGGTTAGGATTACAGCAGTCTCTTGGAAGACTATCCATTTTTGCCCACTCTTCCAGCAACTGGAAGCACATTTCAGTTCATTTGTGCCTATTTCAGCAATTCACCTGCTTTTCCACACCAAGACCTGGGATTGAAGTAATTTTGCTGTGCAGCAAAAGCAGAGTTCATGCTGCCTTTGTTGTTGGATAAGCATTCAGAATGCAGTTCACATCACCACAGTTGATTTTCATCACTGAAATATGACATGAATTGTTTCTTTCTTTTCTTTTCTTTTTGTTCTTCATATATGCATTTCTTTTCACTCTTTTGATTTCCTTTGTGACCCTGTGAAAGATAGTTAGTATTATATCAATGCAATGCTTATAGCATTACGAAATTATGACTTTTATGTTAAAAGTGTTGAGCATTTGGCAGCCTAGAGGGGAGTTCAGATTTCTGAGGTTTCTTTAGGACAGCACTGATTAACGCCTCAGTCTTTCTGTTCAAGGCCCTTAGAATCATCCTAAATTCCCCCTACACCCCCACCCCCTTATGGCGCCCCTGGGGGCCTGAGCCGGTGGGAAACATGATCCGTCCCTGAGTCGATGTGGGTCGTCCCGTCAGGGAGAGAGAAACAGAGGGATGGCTGTGCAGTTCTGGTCTGCTCAGGCCTCTTCCCAACAATTACCTTCAATTAGAGGAGTGCAGTGGCACACAGGACCTGAATGAAGCCCATTAGGGGCCAGGGTGAGCGACTGGAGCCACGCCAGACTCTACTGTCCCCCTACAGCAGCCTGGAGCTAGGGTTACATACATACACACACACACACACACACACACACACACTCTCTCTCTCTCTCTCTCTCTCTCTCTCTCTCCCTCTCTCCACTCCCTTTCTCCCCTTTTTCTTCTTTTGTTTTCTTCTCTTCTTTTTCTTTATTATCCATTCCTTTCAGGAGAGAGATTGATGAGTGACACTGCAGCAGTGGGTGCTGGTTGTACATTTTGTTTTACATGATGCATAAACACACAGACACAAACACACACACACACACACACACACACACACATAGACAAACACACACACAAATCACTACAGAAGAAGGACCAGGATGCATTTTGAGGAACGGGAAATGTTATTTTATTTGTTCACAACAGTAGCAGCTCTGGCAGCTGGTGGATTCACAGAACATTTATATATATTTATATTATGTACATGTGACTCTCCAATGGAGGGTTCAATATATATATATATAATAATAATCGCAGTGTTGTGTTATGGTTCAAAAACACCTCTATTTTTGGTGTAAACCCTAAATATGCCTCCAGATATGCTTCCAAAACCCATTAATTTCATTTAAATTCAGTTTAATACATTACCCTTAATGAAAATGCAAAGATAAGCCCATATATGTAGGCTACTGTACAGTTTACACTGAACACCTGCAGTGCTAGATAAGTATGTATAGACTGTACTATAATTCATACACAGGCATTTTCTTTGGTATGCACCATCATTTTTTTTGTATAAGTGGGTTAAATTCAGTAATCATTTAAATTAAATTTGTTAGTAATAAAAATACAGTAACTATATGAGTAATCATCATTTTTACTCAAGCACTTCAGGAGGAGTCGTATTGTTAACCAGGCTTCTAAGTTCGGTTCTAAGAAAAATGTATTAAATGAAACACTGAAACACTTTAATTTCATTTTAAATTTAGCTTAATAAAAATGTGCCGGTAAACCCGTATACAGGGGTGGGCTAAGAATCTGTGGGTTCTGGAAAAGACCAGAATGGCCATCGGCCGGAGATTCTGGCGCCTATCCCAGCTGTTACGGGCGAAGACGGGGATATATATATATATATGTATGTGTGTGTGTTTTCTCCTTGAACTATATGTGATTATTCAAAGGTTATTGTTGTGCATTTCATTTAAACATGTGTTGTTTTGTTAGATATGATTTATGGTAATGACCTCACACTGGTAGAAGGAGAGAAGAACAACATATAGCATTCGGCTTTGACTCAAAATAAGGATGACAGCAAATTAATAACACACACCGAAGCATGCACACACACACACACACACACACACACACACACACCAGATATCACTTGGGAAAACCACAAACTTGCCTTGGGAAAACTGAGTGTGTCTAGACAAATCCAATAAATCATATCTATTGTCATTAATAAACTCTGACAAAAGGCGAATTATGAAAGTGAATTGCAGGTTTTGCATGTAAACAGAAAATAAACTCTACGACTTCATTTGGATCTACTCAGTTCAAATGTAATAATTCCATTACCCAAGCCATAAATCTGAATTATTGCGCACAAGCAGACGCATCTTTAATTGAAAGCTTTGGCATTTTCACACACACACACACACACACACACACACACACACACACACACACACACACACACACACACATGTACGCACATGCTGCTGTAATGCCAAATGTCCTGAGGTGATGCTTTGTGAGTGGCTGTCAAGACAATGCTTGTGTTATTCTTTCATTTTTTCTGTCATAATACTGCAGCTTAATGTTTTGATTGCTCCTTTTTGACCCAGGTTTGAAAAAAACACAGTTTTCAGGCCAGAGTCTGGACAATTTTTTACACTCAACTTGGGCTTGTATAGCGCTCTGGTTTGTTTCCTGTTGTGTGTATTATTTTTTTGTGATAAATTTGGTGTACTCTCTCTGTATATCTCTCTCTCGTTTGTTAATGGAGGAATGCACCCGTGAGAGAAGCCATGAATAATGAGAAGGGTTTGGTGTATTGCTGGGAAGATCTTGTCAAATCCCCCCTGAAGTGTATTAAAGCATTTCTAAGGTCAACAGCAGTAGTCAAAGAAAAATTGGCACAGTGAGGGTAACAGTTGGAGGGTGGATGTTGTTTTCTGTCAGGTGCGATCAGCAAATTCTATACTCATAACTCATAGTGATTTGTAAAATTCAAGCATTTAATTACTAAGTGCATTTGTAAAAACCTGTTTGAAATAAGATAAGATAAACATTTGCATCGTCATGGCAGAAAGTGGACAGTATAAGGTGTGGAGGTAGCTCAGTGGGTAGGATACTTGCCTCCAAACCAAGAGGTCACAGGTTCAAATCCTACCTTCAGCACCAC
>JBBPDH010000124.1:23792570-23803509 GCA_037974565.1 Clupeocharax schoutedeni
TGTGTGTGTGTGTGTGTGTGTGTGTGTGTGTGTGTGTGTGTGTGTGTGTGTGTGTGTGTGTGTGAGAGAGAGAGAGCTAGGTTGCTATTTAGGAAGAATACCAAATGATTCATAATGGCCAGTACTGAGAATAGCAGGAGATGAAAATATAAAAAAACATTCTTGGAGCTGACTTTGACTGCTCTGTTTTTCTCTGAGATGTGGGGGAGGGAAAGTCAGAGTGAAACCACCGTCATTCTGATCAGCTCCTCCACTTCCTCTGAGAGTGTGCGTGTGTGTGTGTGTGTGTGTGTGTGTGTTTCTGTATATGTAAGCACACCTTTTGCGTCAAAAAATATTGCGCCGCAAATGTAAATGTAAAGTAATACAGTTTTGTCATTTTTACATATGTATGCCACTTTTACATATAGAAAGTTCCAGTGGCCAAATTATCTGGGGACTGATGGTTTTGTGATAGTCCACCCATGGGTGGCTTTGCTGACACATAGGCTTCAGTCTGTAGCTGTGAACCTACAAAGCACACCTTTGGACATATTTATGGCACCCTTTTATTGTAGCTTTCTCTGATAAAATGACATATGAGAATTAGACATCCCAGATAAATTTGAAAAAGGGCAACAAACCCCAACAAAATATTGAACTTGGGAAAACTACCCACTGGATAACCATGCAACTGAGTGACTGAGACAGGTATTCTTCTCAATCCAAAAGAAACAGTACCAAAATTATTATTATTATTATTATTATTATTATTATTATTATTTAATGTTTCAAGTATATAGTGTTTTTTATGACAAAGAAAGTACTGTTAAAAGAGGAAGATCCGACTCAGAGGAGGAAAAGCAAGTTCAGTAGGCTACAGAGAATAGCCCTGAACGATCTGCCAGTCAAAGAGCAAAGTAGTGAAAAATATACTGGAAAACTTAAGGGAGCTGTAAAAGTGGAGGAGCTCTCTAATCTATAGTAGGTAATGTAGTGTGAACCACACAGCAAGAAAGGCAAACAGTCTAAAGGTGAACAAACCTCAGCTAATTTTCCTAGACTAGCTACTTTGCCTTGTAGTGTTTTGCTCGGAAAGTTTATTGCTTGAGATATTTGCTAATGTTACCAAAAGAGCTCTATAATTCACTAGTGAAAATTAGCTAAGGCCACGATACATTCACTAAAATGGTGAGGAGAAATGTTATTTCTTAACTATATGGTGTTTCTTAAAACATGCAGCATTAGAGAAGCTGACTTGTTCATGAAAGTCCTGACGGACTGTTTGATTTGTATGATCGTTCTGACTCATTTCAAGTACAGGTTAGGTGTGTACCTAACAAACTGGAGTATATACTACAGGCTTGTTCCCTGCAGGTTTGGATGTGGATGCTTCTGATTATGTCACCACTTAGTGAACTAAGTGACACTGATGGGTCTGAAATGCACTCATGGTCCCTAAAGACCCTCGCACACATACACACCCTGTCCTTCAGCCGTCTGCTAGGCCTAGTGTTGGGTTACTGCACTGGGACAGGAAGGCCAAGTTCACCGTCAGGAGCACAGCTTGCAGACTGTGTATGTCAGTTTGTGAGTGTATGTATGAGTGTATGTGCATACCTGATACTTTCTGGTTTGCAGCCACACCCTCTGCATGTTCAGAAGCTTGTTGTAACTGTTTTGTTTCCTCACAGTTCTACTAAATAGGAGAGATCAACCTTCAAACTGGTCAGAAATCATTTTCAAAGCTCACACAAGATTTTGTTCAGTATCATGTCATTTGTAACACTCCCATTGAAAATAGGGAAATAAATGGAACTCTTTTTAAATATGACTTTCCTAGCCCATTGATAATAATTTGCATTTCCTTAAATGTAGCCGCTCAAGTTTGGGGTCTGGAATTTGGTTTTGCACTAGAGTTATGAGGTTATTCTAGTTAAGGAGTAGTGGAAGTTTATATGCCACCCTTCAGGACCATGGATATTGCATGTTTATATCATCATACACTTACCATGATGCTCACTGACCCACTGTCATATTGTTAGCTTTAAAAACAAACAAAGGTAGAAATGAAATTTATATTTAGAGTTGCTAGGCTTTGTGTGACATGCTTTAGTCCATGTTTTGAGTTAATAGTAAGTCACCCAATTTTTCAGATTACTTAAAAACTCTGCACAGTTTGATTTGAGATATTTTACTCAATTCTAAAACTGCTTCAGCTACATGAGCTTTGTGAAACTTTGTGAAAAAAATGAAACAAAACAAAACAAAAAACCTGAAGGAATCGAATGAAGCAAACTTCAAACACCATCTTTTGACTGATTGACATGGACTGCATTTGGAGTAGATTAGTAACTAGTAAAATGTTTTGCCAAATTTAAAAGTTACTATTGTTCTGAGCTTTGCTATGAGTCTTTTATCTTGTGTGAGGTCTGTCATTAATTTATTCATTTGATGGATTGCTTTTCAGATTTTATTCCTGGCTAAGTAAAGTGACAGTCATCGTTTTCCTCAGGGACCTGGAGGCCCGGTGAGGTTTAGGTCGCTATAGTGTGCCTTTCTCATATTGTCACTGTCCATTAGAGCTATTAGACAAGCGCATTAGTGACGGAACCATTATATGAGAGAGAGACAGAAGAGGCAATGAGAAAGGCAGGGAGGAAAGGAGAGAGAGAGGGAAGAGTGAGAGAGGCATATGTGTTTAGTCTATTAAAAGAGACAGAAGGGGAGGCACTGGGAGTGACCTTGAGATCCAGTTACACTAACACATGAGTAACCGCGTCATCGGGGGTCACACACACTGACCCTGCAGAGTCAGAGGGGTCTCCCCAAGAGCCCCCCCACACACACTCCATCTCCTGATAGACACATCACTGCTCACCCACACACAGAAGGGTCTAGCTTTGGTTTCAGAAGTGGGAGGAAATTACGGTTACATTATGTTGCATTTCCAAATGAACTGTTGCACTAATTACCTCCTATTCTATATTGTTGGGAAACTTTGCTCTCATCAAATGACTTGGCTTACTTTATTATAAACAAATTGGTGATCCTTTTCAACTTCAGAATACAAGCAGGATACTTTCAGTACTACAAAACCATAGAAGCTGACAGCAGTACAATGGGTAAAATATGGTCAGAGAACTGGGTGTAGTATGATAATGGAACTGAGTGTTGGAAATGGATGTGGCATAACATTTTAAATGGGAATAGTGTAACAGATATAGTTGTAACAGTGGGTATGGTTGTAAGTGGGTGTAACGTACCCCTCGACTTGGAGGAAACGTAACCTTGGAAATGGGTGTAGCATAACACCAGAAATAGGAATAGTATAATAGTGAAAATAGCATAACTACAGAACCAGCTTGTTTTTATTAATCAACTCATGTTGGAATTTAATCAGTTGGATTGATTCTGCCAGCTTGGTAATAAGAGTAAACCTGCATTAATGAGCTATTTCTTACAAAGCCTCTAGGTAACGTTGAAAGTTTAAAGCTGTGCTGTGGGTATCTGGCACTAAGATGTTAGCAACGGATCTTGGAAGCTGGAAGAATAGTTTGTCCAGCCCATCCCAAAGATGCCTGATCAGATTGAGATCTGGAGAATTTGGGGTCCAAGCCAACTCATTGTTACCAAAACCATACCTGGACAATTTTTGTGCAGTGTAATAGAGCACACTATCCGGCTGAAAGAGGCCACTGCCATTAGGGAATGCCATGAAACTTAATGATTGGTCAGACATACTTTAACTATTGCTATAGGCTAGCCTTGGGAGTCTATAACTCTGTAGCTGGTTCACTGGTTTTCTTTCTTTAGATAGTGTTATTCACTTTCCCTGTCAGTGGTTATAATGTCATGACTGATTGTTTTTCAATAACATTTTTATTCCCACATCACCATCATTTCACAACAATCAAATTTCTTAGAATTTGTATATGATTAAAAAATAGCTCAGTTGTTCAAGCGTGGGTGTCTGCATTACATAAGTTCTACCCCTTCCCGCTAGCATCACTCTGACAGGATGCACCCACAGGCCTAGTTTTATTCACTGACAGTGGTCTCCATGAAAGAGAATATTGCATAACACTTTAGAAAAAAAGACTATACTGGGACCACTCTGGGCAGGGCACCAGCTCACCCCAAATAAGACTACTCTTAGAAAGGGTTTAAAAATGTTTTAGAAAATGTTAATTATGTCCTTAACAGTTTATAAATAGTTAATATCTTTCAGATCTTGCTAGTTGCTTTTCTTATCTTGTTCCTTTCTCAGATGAAATGTTAAACCGTCAACTTCATCAGGAGTTTGTTAACATGCTATCATTAAAACACCAGTTCTGGCCTAATAGTGAGCCTGTATCAATGTATGACAACTATTATAACTTGTTTATAGCTTCTTATTAATGATTTATAAACTTTCTTAGACCTAAATAACAACCTGATTATAAATAATTTATAAGCCCCATTTAAGGGGAGACTCATTGGTAAGTGATACCGACTACTGAATGAGAGTTTAATATTTTCTTACTCTGTCAGACATATTTTCAATCTATAGAGCATTTAATTCACTCCCCACTACCCGCACACACCTAACCCTTGGTTGAATATACACCCTGTCTGTGTGTGATTAAATCAAGCTAGTGAAATGATAGCATAACTCAGTCCACCTGCGTGGTGTCACACAGGCCTAAACTCCCTCAGAACAGGAAAAGAGGGATTTAATGAAATGTGACTGAGAGAGGATGATATGGGAGTATATGGGGGAACACTTAAGTTGGGAAGAGTCATCAGAAAAAAAGCAGTGATATCTAAATATTTAATACACTGTATTGTATTCAGTGACATATAATGTTATAATACATAAAAAGTTAATCAATTAAAAATTTGACAGATTTTTTCAATGTTTTTTTGCATTCCACTGCTGCTCCAGCCATTCCATTAACTTCACAAGATTATAAACAAGCAGCTACATGATTTTGTGACATGCCATGAAAAAGCATGTATGAGTCAGGTACAAATTGTCACTCAGTCAATGATGCTGCGATAAATAAGTGACACTGATTTATCAGCTTACTCCGGCTTTAGCAGGAACTTCTTTGAACTTCTTCAAAGAAGACACTCGTTAGATTTTTGTCCAAAATGTGTTTTTACTTCATACACAGTTTCAAATGAGCTGTATTATTAAGATAGTATTCTTAACAATATGCTCTTTAAAAATATTTTTCAAAAAGTTCAAAAGCAACAGAATGTAGTGGAATGGTTTGATACATTTTGAAGAAATTAAGGTCATGTCTAGAATTTGGTTTATGATAATTGTGTACTTCAATGAGTGCAAAGGTGTGTGTCGTGCGTGTGTGTGTCTGTATGTCTGTGTGTCTGTTAATTAGGGCAGATTTGTCCTGTGTTAAACTTCAAGGCCCACTTAACTGAGCTAGCTACAATGGTTATTACCTCATTCACCTTAAAAACAAATACACACACACACAAAAACACACACACACACACACACCACCCCACACACATTTAGTGCTTCTATATTCCATTGACTTATGTTATTCTGTAGCTAGGCAATACTACACGTAGACCTCAGTAAGTAGACTGACCTTTTTTTCAAATTGTCTTTTTAATTTGGTGAATGTAGTGAAAAGAGCTATTAAGGCAAAAAACCTAATTCATGATCCTTATGCTTCCAAACGGCCTTGAGATCAGTGCTACTTTACATGTTTTGTACTAATTAAGATGGAAAAGTACCTTTATTTCTATTTGATTGGGTATACCACTGAGGTAACATTACTTTGTAGAATACTTCTCTGTGATTTGTTGTCTATTTGTTGAGCCTTTCTTTCCTTTTATGATTTGAAAGTCAAAAACATTAACATAAATAATTGGAAATCTTTCCCCCCTTTCTTGTCCTACTAATTAAATCACTCACCCCTGAATATTTCACTACAGGCCAAACGTTCAATAATTAAAATTTAACTGTTTAGAGAAAAGTTGCCAAGGATATTGTTATTTATTGGGTTCCTGTTCATCAGGAAGTTTTGACAAAAAAGCATGTTCTTGTTAAAAATTGTACCAAAATATAAGATTTGTTTTGGAACTGGGAGGAAACTAAACCCCGGTTTGACCATAAAATGAGTCTCAGTTTGACCATAAAAATTAGCCTCAATTTGGCAATGACATGCCTACTTAGCACGTCTCTTAGTGAACATGAGGTCAAAGTGTGTGTGTGTGTGTGTGTGCGCGTGTGTGTGTTTGTGTATGTGTATGTGTGTGTGTGTGTGTGTGTGTGTTTTGACTGTGCTAAAAAGCTCCATTAGGAGTTTAATGTGAGTGTTGACTTGTGGATTATTCCCAGGGCTCACCTCTACTATAACTCAGTCAGCACTCATTAGAGCAGCACGCACACACACAGACACACACACACACACACACACACACACACACACACACACACACACACACACAGCTAAATGGGTGCTGACGGTGGTGGGTCAGTGACCGTTATGAGTGGCCGGTAGTTTTCAAGGCTGAGTTATACATTGATGGCTTGAGCAGCTGTTGTGTTTCTCTCTCTCTCTCTCTCTCTCTCTCTCTCTCTCTCTGTCTCTCTTTTCTATTCACTTAATCTCTCTCTCGCTCTCTCTTTCTCTCTTTCTCTTTCTTTCTCTGTGAACTGACCACTGCATTGTGTGACTTTAGGTCTTTTCCAGGTTTTTGTCCAGCGCTTTGTCTGCCATGTCTGTGTTAGACATCGAGTGGCAGTAAATAGATGAAGCTAATTCCCAGATGTCGTTCCCATGACCCGAAGGATGGAGAGCAATGATGGAGAGAGAGAGAATGAGAGAGAGAGTTAGAGAGAGAGAGGGAGAGAGAGTTAGAGAGAGAGAGTGTGTGTGTCTATCTGTATCATGGTCCTTTTGAGACACTAAACAGTAGTGCTACAGTTACAGATCACAGGTCATAGTTCATAGGCTGAAGTTGGGTTACTTTGACAATGACACAGGTGCGCTATTGAGCTTGCTCGCACGAACACACACACACACACCTGTAGAGTACACTCTTCTTTCCAATTAAGAACACAGATACACACACGCGTGCACACGCACATGGTCATGACCACTCCATGAACTTGATGTAGTGAAGGGATTTACTTTCACTGGCGTGTGTGTGTGTGTGAGGGGTGGTATCCAGGTTTTGCACTATGCGGCAGGTGCGAAAACAGGCAAAGCTTTGTAATCATCTCCCCGTAGACTGGATGTTATGTCTGTGTGTGTGTGTGTGTGTGTGTGTGTGTGTGAGAGAGAGAGATGTCTAAAGGCATCTGTTTTTACTTAGATAACTGTGACAGCGCACATACACACACACACACACACACACACACACACACACACACACACACACACACACACTCACACACACATATTGAACCACACCTTTGTTTATGTTTTTTAATAATTATTAATAAATGAATGCTGTTTAGTGTGTAGTAATCCTGTAAATTCAGTCTAAACCCAGTCTACACCTCTCAAAACCTGTCCAAAAGTTTAGACACTCATCTTGTATTTCTTCTAAAGTCAAGGACACTAAAAGGATATAGCAGTAACAGACTCTGTTCATCTGGGAAGGCATTACACTAGATGTTGGAACATTGCTGTCAGTAATGGATCGTATTCAGCCACAGGAGCTTTAGTGAGGTCAGGTACTGATATTGGATGTTTAGGTCTGAATAGCAAGCACCACTCCAAAGCATTGATGCTCCCTCCCTTTATAAAACATAGTTCCATCGTTCCACAGTCCAATGCTGGGGAAGGGGCTTTATAACCCTGTATTTGGAATTTCCCCACAGGGATTAATAAAGTATCTATCTTTCTGTCTGCCTGTCTGTCTGTCTGCCTGCCTGTCTGTCTGTCTGTCTGTCTGTCTGTCTATCTGTCTGTCTATCCATCCATCCCTCCATCCATCCATCCATCTGGCTTTGGACATGGTGACCTTAAGTTCATGTGCAGCCCCTCCAAAGCACAACATTCTACTGGCAACGCTTTTCTATAGAGATTATACAAGCTGTGTACATGCAACTGAACACCTGAGAAAACCTTAAAGGACCTGAACTTACTAAAGAATTAATTGGGCTTCATGACACCTACGTAAACCTTTCATGAGCTCTGACATAAACATTTATAAGGCCTTATTCCAACAGGTGTCATCTCTCATAAAGCCTGCTTTAGTCCATTTGAATGCATTTGATGCCCTTTCATCTATTGTGTCATGGAAAAAACATTTTCTGGAGAGTATCAATCAATGATTTTATTATTACGTCAAATAAAGTAAGTAAAGGCCTACAGCTGATTTTTTAGAGATGGAGAAAACACCATTCCATTTTTGAATTAAAACAAATGATATACGATGAATTACATACTAAACTATTATTATGTGTACCATTAAGTCGATTCTTAGTATGTGATAGTGTTTTCTTCTCTATGCCTTCAGGACATGGACAAACAAGGTGAAAATATTTTATAGTTTATTTTAATCTATGCCTAAACGCTTCGCTCTAAAGTCAGATGAACAGGGTACACATCCCTCTTCCTCGGTTAACGTGGAACATTCTGAGACATCTCTCACCTCTTGCTTATTGTTACTGAGAAAGAGGAGAGAAAGTGAAAAAAGACACTCTGTTCCTGTGTTTTTTTACCTAAACCACACAAACATGTAACTCTCATGCCTACAGAAACTGAAGAACAAAACAAGACAGTTTTATTTCCATCCTATGTGTCAGCTGTCTGTCTTCTTGTAGTGTAAGAGGGTGGGTGATAATACTGTAAGTTCCACAGTCTTGTTTGTCACTAAACTGTCAAATTTGCTATTTAGCAGACTACACTTCTATTTCACAGCTAAGCAAAATTGGAGAAATGTAGCACATAGAATAGAGTGATTTCGTATGCACTGGCAACTGCCTTGAGGCTCCACCTTGCGTACAGGTGTACAATTAAAGACTGCAGCCCATCTTTCACCATGTTGTTGGTTTTAGTCATACTCTAGTTCTTTATCCATGGTCATTTTCTGATCAGAGAGTTTATATTTTTGCATGACCAGTGATGACTAGTGTTTATCCAAAAGACACTAAACCCGCCCAATTCATTGATGGTGATGTACACAACACTACACATGACTTGTCCAAAAGACAATAAGCACCTGATTATAAAAAAATATTTTGCACCTGATTTTTATGTTCATTCCTTTGGGCCCCTACACATTAGCATTCATCCTCATAGTTCCTTCATGGAAGAAGCTTTGTTTTGCGTTAAAATTGAATTATTTGTGTAGATCACCTGATAACACGCCCTTTAAGTGATCTCTTGACCTGCTTGCACCTACACACACACACACACACACACACACACACACACACACACACACTTAGACACAATCTGGTTTTCAGAGAGCACAGGCAAGCTTGTAATAGAGGGAAATTCTTGGGGAATCTAGTGTTGTTTGTCTGAAAAGTCCCTTTATTAAATTTGAGAAAACATTGCAAATAGTTTTCAGAATCACATCTGTATATGCACATACACACACACACACACACACACACACACACACACACACACACACATATATATATATACTTAATTACTTTTATTATTATTATTATTTTAAGGCTATGATTACCTTTGTTAATGATGGTTTGCTAATGGGACTGATGAGCACTGCTGACACAGGCTGATGATGAGTAAGTGACTGACTGATATATATTAAACATTCATTAATGCTAATGAAGGAACTGAGGTACATTTTGGTCGAACTAAAAGTCAAAGGTCAGTGACAGGCCAAGTGAAAAGACAAAATCTCAGAGCTAAATCACTGTACCTATTTCAGCTAAGCTGTTCAGGCAAACTAGCTATGCTTCATTACCGCGGCAGAACATGAGCGCAAAACACACACGTAACACGCTTTCTCATATCCTCTTTTGTAGTAAGACTTTACAAAATAATGCTTTTGAATGATCATCTATTGTTTTTTCTCAGAAAAAAGGGCCTTCAGAAGTTTCACTTTCAGAGCAACAGGGACTGCTTTTTGACTAATGTTGAATCCATTTTATATAGCCTATAACAGCAAGCCAACAGGGCTGCCAAAGCAAACATCACTCAAAGTACTAACCACACACACACACACACACACACACACACACAGATCCCTGAACGCTCCGTTCTCTCTCTCTCCAACAGAAAGCTTAAGCTTAGGGTCACGCTGAGGTTAGCACAATACAGTTGGCTGGATCTAAGCACACTAACACACACACACACATACACACACTGTCCATTAAATATAAAAACACATGTGAGTCTGGTAGGCTGTTTGTTAAATTTAGAGCGAAAACTGTTACAGCAATCACCTCCATATGAGGTCAAAGGTACATGAACAGAAGAATGTGAGGAAGAATGCAGTAATGGTCATGTGCTCTCTCGCTTTCTCTCTGATACATTTCTCCTCATTTGTCCTCGCCCACTTTCTCTCTATTATTCTCACTTTAATCCCTTGTCCACTATCCTTTCTCTGTCCCTCTGTCTCTTTCTACCTCTCTTACTCTCTCTCTCTCTCTGGTTTGTGTGCACTTCCGATCACTCTAATGTGCTGCAGTCATTATAAATCTGAGTCGGACTTGCTAAAGCAAACAATGCTGCATAGAGTGATCCTTCCAATAACACTTTGTCAGTTCTAATCAAGGCTGAAATATGACTCAACTGTCTGTGCCCCCCTGTCTCTCTCTCTTTTTCTCTCTCTCTCTCCCACTGTTCTATTCAACAGTCTATATCGCCCCCTCACTAATACAGCCCAAAATAATTTATTACGATGTCTTTCGGTCAGCCTGGCTGTCTGGTTGTTTGTCTCTCTCTCTCTCTCTCTTTCTTTCTCTCTCTCTCTCTCTCTCTCTCTCTTTCTCTCACTTCTCTCTTCCTGT
>JBBPDH010000124.1:23810223-23822651 GCA_037974565.1 Clupeocharax schoutedeni
AATGATTACAATTTGCAATTGTTATTAATCATATAATGAATGTTGATTTTGTTGCTATACACAAAATTTAATAATGAATTAAAATGTAATGTATTGCGCAGTTGAATTTTTAAAGTACTGCTATATCGTTAAAAGCGCAATAATATTTGGTTTGCAAGCACATTAACAAATAAGGTGCTGAAATACACCTGTACTCAGAGACGGGAGGTTTGAAAGTAGCCAATCCAAGAAAGCTATTTATTTCTCCTTGCTGCTGATTGGTTGCTGCCCTGTGATGCATCCCTCACATCTGCAGTCCAGAGTGTTATCTTTGTATTTCTGTATCTTTATTACTGTAAATTAAAATAATGTTTTACTGTATTTACCTGCTTATCCCAAAGACAATTACAGCATATACCAAAGAAAATGTGCGTGCACTATTTTTTTTATTATGTGGGGAATAATAAAAACAAACATTTTGACATTTACATTTCTTTTCTGGAACAAGTTTCTATGATCAGATGACCCAGAAATAGGGCATTTTGGCATCAAACTCTCAAGGTGAGTTGAAGAAGGGTGATTTTACATCATAGGCCACACTGGAGTATCCGGAGAGATTCTACTTTAAGAATCTCTGGTTGCTTGCTCTCTACTCTCCAGTCTCCTAAGGAATTACAGTTCAAGACTTAATGCTGTAATGTTGGCAAATGCAAGATGTGCAAAGTAATAAATCCTGTTGTAGTTTGTCAGTATAGTAATTAAGCATGTTGTAAAACTGAGCTAATTGGCCACAAAGACATTTTTATGACTGTTTTCACTAATCTTTGGCATGGGTGCCAATAAGTATGGAGGATGTGTGTCAGTTCCATGATTATTGCATGGAACATATATTCATACAGCTTCTGTCACTGTTGGAACAAAGAATTCTTTTTTGTGTTTTACAAGGTCCGGACATTGTAGTCTGAAACAGCTCAAACACACACACACACACACACTCATATATGGAGCCAGACTCTCCCCTTGGCCCAGACAGGAAGCTTGAATAACCCTTGACCTCTGTAATGCGTTAATTTTGCTCAGGGTTAGATGTTGGGGTCATCTTGTGGGGGACGGGTACGTGGGCGGGCACATGTGAGTAATTTCAAGTTGTTCCATTTCCCAATTTTTGTTTTTGCTCATCTTCTAGATTTTTAATGTTTATATTTGATCCTCTCTGGGACCCTGAGGGGCACCAGGGTTCCAAAACTGACCCTCTCATGCAAAACGCCCCCAAGATGACCCCAGACTTTCCAGTAACTGAACTCAGACGTCAGGTCATCTCCATGATAAAAGGCTTCTGAAGTTTTGATGGAAAGTGCCTGTATAATCTTTTACTAAGCCTTTTATAACTGCTCAATAACACCTTGATAACCTTTTGATAACTCGTTATTGGGTTTTCACACTGCTGTTACTCAGTTGGATCTATCCCAGCATGCCAACGTTTTGGAAGCTTTCCTGAGCGTGAGTCGTCGTGGTCCAGCTGTGTGACTGAAGCTTGTGGACTGAGTCTCATAGATGTTTATGAATCAGGCAGTAGAGAAAACAAAAACAAAGTGACAATAGCAGTTAAACTGTCAATCAAACGCTTTGGGAAACATTGCTTTCTTATAAAATGTCACCTAAAAAATCTATGAAGTGACTAAACTACTAATAAACTAATAAGTGTAAATTTTGAAAAATTATTACTACAGTTAGTCACTATAGGATTATTGAAATGTGTTGTCAAGTGTCCATAGAAATACTTATGAAATGAATATACATACTAGCAAACTGAATAATATTCTCAGAAAAGGAAATTATAGTATAATTTATTAATAATTTATAATTATATTTTCCAGCCCAACCTGCTTAGGTAGCATGTGCTTATCTTCTGAGTAAATTTATCTACAGCACTCAGCTTTAATACACACTCAATAAACACTCATTTTCCTCTTTCATGGTATGAAGAGTACCTTCCACCTAAATAATGATTTGAAAGTTTTATTCTTTTGTTCAAAGCTCCAAAGGTGACTTAATGGTGATTCGGAAGAAGCGTTCATCATGTCATAATAGTTACTCCAAGATCTAGTTATACAATAATTTGTGTTTGTTTCATAATAAGTACCAAAGAATCAATCACAAGCAATAGATTAAAATCTTTAATATTAGAAGAATACATCTGTAGTTTAAGAGGTTAAACACTCCTTGGTGTTTTTGTGAGAAGGATCTTAACGGCTTTCTATTCTGGATGTTTCCATTTTACTGATCAATAAAGAAAGTGTATTTATTTGTGTTAAATATGTTTTAAAAAGTTAGGTGTCCTCAAACTTTTCCAGGCTACGAATGTAAAAAAATAATATTAATGGCTGTCATTACTGACCAAAATAAAAACACATGCTCAAAAAAAGCTTCTGCCCTGCCAGCTCTGGGAGACTTAACCTCTAATTAACATCGATAATGACTTTAGGAGGCCCTTCTGAAGGACGTGCATTGGTGCGTTTGAGCTCCGATACCATCAGAAGCTTGTTTACTCTGGCATTGTCCTCCTCCCTTCACTCTGATTGGCGCCTGGGTGCTGTTATGAAAAAGACTGCAGGGTCCCTTGAGGGACGCCCCGAAAAATGCATTAGTAAATTAATGTCCACTCCGGGAACACTTCTCAACTTAGCAGAGTTAACCTGTAGCCCTGAGAGGCCCAGGGGAAAGGCCATTCAGGCTATGAAAGGTCAGTAATTGATAGGCTCCCTTTTCTCGATCGACTGAAGCAATGTTGGTCCACTTCGGCCTGACCAAAGAGAGCCTCCTTTAAACGACTATCTCATGAAAACATGCACTCCCGTTGTTTCTGTTCATTTACCATCTCTCAGTCTCTGCTTCCGCTCCTTTCTTCTCTGTCTCTTTTCCTTTATAGGTATCTCAACTTCTCTTTCTCTCTCTCTCTCTCTTTCCTTCCTGCTCCATCATTTTGATCTATCTTTATTTCAGTCAATTATTTCTTTTAATCAAATTTTCTGTTTCTAATTTCTTTCTGCATTTTTGTCTTTCATTCTGTTTTCATTCCTCTTGTCTGTCTCTCTCTCTCTCTCTTTCTTTCTCTCTCATGCCTTTCTAGCATAAATGGACTAATAATGGTACTATAATGCAGAATGCAGGTAGTGGGAGTTTTAGATGTTCAGATGGGATCAACTATGTGAATAACACAATCTCTCCCTCTCAGCCTCTTACTTCTTTTACTTTTCTGTCTCTCTCCTCCTCCCTCTCTCCATGTTTCCCTGGTTCTATACACCACCCCTCTCTCTCTCTCTCTCTCGTACCCACTTTCCCAATCTCTCTCTCATTCTTTCAGGCTCTTTCTTACATTCTTTCAGTCACTCTCTGGTTCTCTCAATCTCTATATCTCTCTCATTCTCTCAGTGACTCTCAATCTCTTCATCTCTTTCTTATTCTTGTAATCTCTCCTTCTTGTTCTTTCCATCTCTCTCACTGTCATTCTCTTGACATCTCTCTTTCATTCTTTCTGTCTCTATCAAAGCTTCCATCTCTCTCTCATGCATGTTTCCACTTTTCCAGTATAAATGGACTAATAATGGTACTTTAAATCAGAATGCAGGAAGTGGGGTGTTTAGATGTTTTAGATGGGGTTGACTGTGTGAATTTTGCAACTTTGCTGTTCTAAAAGGCTATTTAATTTCAGTAACAATTTTTGTACAGCAAGATTTGATTCAAATTGATAGGGTGATGTTATTATTGGCGGCATAGATGGAAGTGTAAGAATGTGTGTGTGTGTGTATGTGTGTGTGTCTATGTGTGAGAGAGAGGAAAAGAGAGAGACCAAGAAAGAGAGAGAGAGACAGAGAGAGAGAGAGAGAAAAAGAAAGAAAGAGAAATAGAGGGAGAGAGAGAGAGAGGGAGAGAAAAAGAATAAAAGAGAAATAGAGAGAGAGAGAGAGGGAGAGAGAGAGAAAAATAATAAAAGAGAAATAGAGAGAGAGAGAGGGAGAGAGAAATAGAGAGAGAGGGAGAGAGAGAGAGAAAGAAAGAAAGAGAAATAGAGAGAGAGAGAGAGAGAGAGAGGGAGGGAGAGAGAGAAAAAGAATAAAAGAGAAATAGAGAGAGAGGGAGAGAGAGAGAGGGAGAGAGAGAGAGAGAAAAAGAAAGAAAGAGAAATAGAGAGGGGGGGAGAGTGTGGTTATGCGTGTTTTTGGGGAAGTGCAGCATGTGCTTTGGATTAGGTGTGTGTAGTAAGTGGTTGATATTAATATGCAGTCACTCACAGGGTAGAAGGGAAATGGAGGAGCTTTTAAAAGACGCTACTCTGTATGTGTAGGTGTGTGCGTGTAGGTGTACGTGTGTGTGTGTGTGTGTGTGTGTGCACTCATTAAACAATCATCTCTCTGACCTTTTGACCTTTTGTCATTGTTCAAATGAACCACAGATACTTTCTCTTGACTGGAAAACTTTACAGAAATCTCACTCATGATCTAATTAGAAACTGTAGCAAACAACTCTTTTTTTTTAAATGTCTGTCTAAATTCAGTGTCCTGTTAATGTTCAGAGAAGCTGAAGCACCCGCAGCACTTTAACCACTTTACACACACACACACACACACACACACACACACACACACACACACTGAATGCCTCGGTGCCTACTGAATAATCAAGACTGAATGGAAAATGATTAGTGCTGAATTATTATTAGTAGTAATTTAATAGTTATTAGTTATTACATAATAATTACTGAATAATAATGACTACATACACAGTAGTTATTGGTAATTCCTAAAGTAATTCCTTACTGAATAATGCATAATAGATATTGAATAATTCACTGTACATACTGATAAATTCATGACAATTACTGAACATCTCACAGTAAATCCTGAATATATATATATATATATATATATATATATATTCTTAGAGAAAATAACACAATTGTACAAAGTCGGTTTGTAGATTTAGGTAGAATAAATGTTTTTTGAGCCTCCGGTAATAGATCAATGCATATAAAATCAACAGGGAAAGAGCAGGGCAAGAGAACTAAAGGATTTGCACATTCATATTATATCTAGCTGCTGTTTAATTATAGTAGTTACTGAATGTTAAGATATAACTAAATAATAATCCTGCATGTCCATGTTTCATGGTTCCTTTTCTTAACATGTGACTGCAGTAAGTTTGAAAAGTGTGTATTTTTTTCTTTTTTTGCAAAACTTTTCAGTTTAAAGATGTGGTTATAGTTTGGTAGACACTGACGTGTGTGAAAAGCAGCTAGATGCTTGAAGTTATGAGCTGTGCTGGCGGCTGAGGGAGAGAGGAAAGGACATGTTTCCTCTTTCGCGGTTTATTTGTAATGTTTTAATCACTCTGTATCGTTGCAGGCATTGATCAGAACATGATAACTTGTAAAGCTGCATCCACACGGCTTTAGATGGAGAGATAGAGGGAAAACCAGAGAAAGAACGAAAGCATGTGTGGGGGGGGAGAGAGAGAGAGAGAGAGAAAATGCCATTAAATCCACCAAAAAAATATTTATTAGGTTTTTTTTTCATTCTTTCTTATATGTCTTTTCTTCTTAGTAGGATCCAAAATAGAAACTCCACAGGAAAAGGGTAAAACCCTCAGCACCTCACTTTACTTGTCCATACATCAAAACATTTTTACCAAATGTAAAGAGCAATTTGAATGTTACTATTATAAAAAAACTCTCTAAAATGTCAAAGATCTAGAAAAACAGAACTTTGCAGGAGAGAAAATATTATCAGGGTAGGCTAATGTAGCCAGAATATACTTGATGTGGATTAAATCTAGACAGACATCCGTGTTAATTTAATTACTGTTAATTATTCAAAAAATAATACAACTTGACCCAATTTTTTATATGTATAATATACAAATGACATGACCATTACATACATAAAAATGACCCCAAACAATTATGTGAGTCCATGTGTGTGTATTTGTGCCCCTATGACAGAAGAGAACACTACATCTACTTGTTGCATGGGGGAGTTTTATGATAATCACAGAAGATTTAAAGACTGAAGATCTATATTGAGGGAGCACTACTGTAAGAGTATGAGGGGATGAAAAATTATGCATTGTGTGATCTGCTTAAATTTAGAATTTATGCTGTCGATCTGCCTTTGACTCCTATCGCATGGTTCAGTGTTAACAAACACTGTTGCCATTGTGTCTTTCATACATGTTTGCACTTTTCTGCCTGATTTCCACTCCAGCCCTTATTCTCCTTCATTTTCCCTCCCATTAAGACTCACTGTGCAAAGTAGTGGTATTCACTACTACTTGAGTCATTTGAGACGAATGTTTAAGGCCTTAACATGATCTGTCTAGTGTATATTTTTGGTTTCTGCCAAAAAACATCTGCATTGAACCTCTGGATAGGTTTTAGGCCTCCAAAGGGAAAATCATTATGTGGAAATTCTGTTATTGAGGTTTTGCGTTGAGGTGAACATATTGTAGATTTTATTATGTAGTCCTCTGCACATTTATTTATCTTTTATATATGTGTTATGAATGTTGATTGTGTCACAGCGGTGTTACAATCAGCATAGAAAGGAACCAGACAAACCTCTGAAACTGAGGTTGAACCTAATGCTTTGAGAAAAAGTGCTGCTTGCAATTGTCCATAAACAGTGCGGTATTTAAAGTGCAAGCGCAAGACAATAAATCATAGATGGAAGTGCAGTTAAAGTTTGTTTTTCTACAGTGTATTTTGTGCACAAGCCTGATTAGTGTCTGTTGTGTTTTCAGTGGTGTATCAGATGGTCCTAAATGTATGTGGGTATTGCATTCCAAACTAAAGGGTTATCTTTATATTAGAGAAAAAAACACTTTTCACTTTTGCTTTAATGAACTAAGCTTTCATTTAATGTAATTTGGACTAAATCTTTAATGGACAGTCGGTGCTTTTAAGTGATGTACAAAATGACAAATTTGGATAATTTGGATAGTCGTTTTCCTTAGAAACTGAACAGAAATGTTAACCAGCAGATGTCGAACTTTTGCACTCAACAGTGTTTGGGTATATTGTGGATCGTAAGAGACTGTACTTTCGATGAATCATTTTAGGTGGTGTGTCATACAGCAGATCCACACTAATCTTTAGGTTAAGGTGTAGGCGTAGAGTTGACGGCGGGACATATTCCCTTCAGTAGAATGATGAACTGTATATTTATATTCACAGTATCTATGGCTGGTCAGATAATCTCTAAAAACAGTCAGTCCCAAATGTGGTCAAAGAAATGGCTGGAACTGGCAACAGGATTAGGGATGCCCAAGGTTCATTTATGTGCCTGGGGAGCGAAGGCTAGTCTGCTGCTCTGATCCCACAGAAGAGGTGCTGTAGCACACATTGTTGAAAACATTAATGCTGGCTATGATAGAGAGGTGTCAGAACAGACACCTTGCAGCCACAGACCAGTGAGAATACCAGTGCTGACTCCTGTCCACTGCCCTAATTAATTGTGTTCTCTGTAGAGGATGTATTTCATTTAGAATTATAACAAAATGTAATCTGACCAGCAGCTATGTTGTGGACCCATATATTGTTGCACACCAGATACATCCCACCATTGCAATTGTATTCCCTAATGGCAGTGGCCCCTTTCAACCGGATAATACTCCCTGCCAGAGAAATTGTTCAGGAATGGTTTGAGAAACATGTCAATGAGTTCAAGGTGCTGACTCGAAGATGGCCTTGAAACACCCCAGATTTTAGTCTGCGGGATGCCCTAGGAAAACTAGTCCTTATCCACCTCACAACTTACTTGACTTAATGGAGCCAGGTGCCCCAGTATACCTTCAGAGGTCTTGAAGAGTGCATGCACTGACAGGTAAGAGTTGTTTTGGGCAAGATTAGGATGGGTTAGGGTTAGGGTTAGGGTTATGCTTTTAATGTTTTGCCTGACCAGTGGATGTAACACTTTTAAGATCATTTCTTTGCTGTATAGATGTTTGTATGAGTGTGCAGTGTATGTTGGCTTTTTAAGGTGTGTATTGTTGAGTGTGTGTTATTGTGTATGCTTTGTGCCAGTGTAGGCCTGGCCTTGTCCTCAGAGACAGACGGAGGAGGGCAATCAGTCCATCTCTGCTCCTTCATCAAGTCGCCGCTTTCCTCTGCATCCGACAGCGCGATAAAGCCACCCCGCACTCGTCTGCCTCCCAGCCTGCCTCTTTCCCTCGTTCCCTTTCCTTTCTTTTACCCCCCCCCCCCTTACCCCACCAGTCTTTAATACACACATATCACAGCCTGCCTCCTGAGGTTTGAAAAATGAGAAAGCTACTTCATTGAGCCTCTCTTACTCACTCTCCCTCTCTCCAGCTCTCTCTCTCTCTCTCCGGTCACAATAAATATTTTTCCATTTATATGCAAATGATTATCTACTGACCAAGAATGGATGGAAGTCGTCTTGTTTTCATTGTACTCGCGGAGGTACAAGCGGTGTGAGACGGCGGACGAGGGGGGGAAAAAGACGGAAATCAGCCGGCGAGGGAGCCGCCTCGCCGTTTCGAGAGTAAATAATCTCGCCTTGCCTTCCTTTATTTCTATGACAGTCTTGAAAGGGGACTGTATTAACTTATAAGTTATAAGTAGTTGGAAGTAACTTACTTTAAACCGGTGGAAGGGGCGAGGTGGGGGGAAGGAAACTATTGGGGAGGGGGGGGTTGAAGAAAGGGAGAAAGAACGAAAGAAAGAAAGCTGACGCTGTCGCTTAGTTGAGTTCCCCCCAAATTGCTGACATAATTACATGAATGTAATTTTTATGAGTCACACAAATCTCGGCATTTTCAGTGAAGCAGATAATTAGACTTGGAATAAAGCGGGACTGAATAATTAATACATCAAAACTAGATGAACTTTTTCTAATTATTTTTATTTAATCTCCATTCTAATTATTGTTGGAGTCGGCTGAGCAAGATTGCTTCTCATTCAGGGAGTGAAATGCACCCTCGCCGGCGTATTCTCATCCAGTGAAATATTAACTAAGCGTGTAGAGAGAGGATCAGAGAGGGGCGCCCCTCCACCCCTTTGCCCCGCTCCGAATCCACCACCAACCCACCCCCCACAACACACAGCCCACCCCGCCCCACCCCTCCCCTGATTGAACTGTAATTTAAAATTCTCTGTTGCCAACAAACAATTTGCATCCACACCTGCCATATTTTCCTCATTCTTTATTTATTTCTCCCTTCCCACCTCTCTTCCAACCTGTGCCGGCAGCAGGATGCTGATCAATATTTCTCCAGGTTTAAATTAGTTTGTTAATTAGCCTAATGTGATGTTGCAAGAGTTGCGTTTATTTTTTCTTAGCTTTCTCTGCTTGTTAAAAGTTCCGACGCGGCCTTTGTTGTAAGCCTGACCTGTGTATGCGAATTTGTGTGTCTGTATGTGGCTGTGTGCGCAGATACTCTGTGTGCCGCTGCTGACCGCAGGGGAAAATTTTCACACTTTATCTCTTGTGTCTTTCTTTCTACCAGGAACTACTCCCACATCTGATCAGATAACCTTTAAAGCTGAAATAAGCATAATGAATGAATCCCCTTTACAAGTGTGCATGTGTGCAGCGAACACACACACACACACACACACACACACGCAGACACACACACAGACACATACAAAAAAGATATTTGTTGTTCTTCAAAATTCTCCCAAGAAATTTTCAAAAATTGTTGAACTTCATTGTTCCAAAATTCTGCCCAGCCTTCTGCATTCATCCCTGCCACCCCTCCTTCTTTTCCCAGTTGAAGAACGGGCTAAGGCTTCATTAAAACTGATGATATATGACCTCTCGCTGAAGCAAGCTGAGACGGGGTGTGCTTGAGTTGCAACGGGCTCTGCATTGCTGAGACACAGCTCTGAACAAAATAAAAGCAGCGTTTAGGAGCATGAAATGAGCTGAGTCCTTTCCCTCCGCTCATCCCGCGTCGCCGTGTGTGGATACACTAGATTAAAACTGCCACTTAATTAATGTACAAAAACAAGATCAGATTTAATTAACATCTGATTTAATTGCATCTCCACAATTGCTTTTTCCACACTATATGCTTCCGATAAAAATGATGGCGGAATGTAATAATTATACAGACAAATATAATAATGCATCAATGCATTGAAATGAGGTTTGATGTAAATCCAAGCCAAATCGCTTTTATGGAGGGTGCAAAACAAAAAATGTTAATATCACATTTCAACAGTTTTATTAATTATTCAGATTTTGTAAATAATTTCATTAAATACTGCTGATTATGGGAAGCAGCTAATATTTACATGCACAATATGGTGATTTGCCTCTGTGTCTAAATTGATTCAAAGACGTGAGATCTTGCTATTTTTTGACTTCATCCGAGATGATGCTCTTCATGCATTGAGAGACAGCTAGTAAATCTGCCACCAAAAAGCCACCCAAAAAAAGAGTTTTCTAATAATTCTGTGTATATACTATTTGACAATGACATGTTTTAAGTGCATATCCTGTACACAGGACACACTTTCATGCATTCTAATACAATTAGTGTTTATTGGCTAAATTCAACATTTTGGGTTAAAGCAAGGTGAAGAATGCCTGTTCATAATTTATGATGCATTTTATATTTAATATTTTATGTTTCACTAAAATCTACAGAAAATTGCTTCTCTACTAATTTTCACAAAGAAAATCAAGAAAACAGGTAATATGAGAAGGGTGTTCAAACTTCTACAGATGGTTGTGTACATTCAGCTAGTGATATGTGTGTGTGTGTGTGTGTGTGTGTGTGTGTGTGTGTGTAAAATTTCAAGATGTTAGTTTAGTTGCTATATAAAACTAGTGTATGTATATATCACATCTCCATCTACTATACCTATATTTCATAATACTTCATTACTACAAAGTATTTTTTTGTAATCTAGAAGCGTTTAACAGTGAGTTTATTCAAGAATACAGAATAGAACAGCACTGATGCTGTAGTGCTTCTTCTCCTCATGCCCCATGACCTGGCATATGCAACAATTTTTTTTTCTAGAAACAGTAGGTGTATGTAGATGGTACAGTAGGTGTATGTAGGTGTATTATGGTACCGAAGATGAGCTTTCTATGCCTGGAAGTCTTTCTTTTACATGGTATGAGAATGTCAAACTTTAAAAGAAGGAGAACAGGGGATGCCACGGAGCAAAGCACCACACCATCATGCACTATCCTTGTGATTTATGAGAAGAAGCTGCTCCCTCATATATATATGAGGCATTCTGTCCCACTGCATTATTGAATATGCAGCTGATTTAATAATGCAGAAAACATTTCTGGGTTTCTGGAAATAAATTAGAGAGTTGTATACACTGTCCCAACTTCAAATTTCTGTCCCAGCCAGGGATTTAATGTATGTATAATATAGATCAACTATACAGACCCAAAAGTTAACCCCTGTGTATCAAACAGGCTCTTACAGGAGGTATTATTTTGTGACATAACACAGGCATGTACTATTGTGAATAAAGGTACTATGAATGAATCAAGGAAGTAAAAGCTGACATGTGATGGCTAAAATGAATCCATTTGCATTATAAGACTTGTCCAGAATGTACATCCCTCTGTAAGACAGGGAAGGCTCCGAGCCCAGCAGTAATCTGGCATATGGAAAGATGAGAAAGCAAGTGCTGAGCTGAGTAGATTTTTGGAAAGATTTTTTTTTGCGCTGTGTTGAAAAAGAGAGATGCACAATGAGATATATGGAGTAGAGTTGAGATTTAGTGGAGAGAGAAAGAGGATATCCCATCACTCCTGTGCTTGACTCAGGCTTGTTACTTGTATGATTACACAGGGAGCCGGAGGAGCCGAGTGTGACGCCCCTATCAGACGTAATATCGCTTCAGAGATTTATCTTGTTCTTATTATTTTCAATGGGACTATTTTTGTATCATCTCAGTTATCAGCAGTATCTATTTGTGGGGGTGCGTTTGTATGTGTGTGTATACAATGTTTTGGCTTTTTATCACCATGTGGCACCGCTGAAGCTGCCGTGCTGTGTTTTTGACTGCGGCTTCTCTTTCGAATGTGTCTATTGCCACCACCTGGATTTTGAAGGTACTACGAGTAACTTGTGGCCTTTGTGCAAGCTTTTAGGGCAAGGACTGGCAACTCGTAAAGAAACTTTAACGGAATAAACGCATGGGTGCATAAGTATGGGTGTATATGTGTTTGTTGTTATATTTTAAGACACAAAATGTTATGAGCTTGGACTAATACCTGCAAAAAACAAATTTCATGCTTATCTTTAATGTGTATGTAACAAAAATGTATATAATCACATGCATAAATGTGTGTGCATGTGTGTGATTATATCTATAATACCTACATATCTTTGTATATATGTGTAAGTTAAACTGATATAATCACATACACACACATTCAGATATACCGGTATAT
>JBBPDH010000124.1:24036630-24046747 GCA_037974565.1 Clupeocharax schoutedeni
AAATATATTGTAATTATTCTACTATTTTTAAATGATATATCCAAACCTTTCATACAAGATATCACTGAGCCCAGATACGCAATTTACAAATAGAAACAAGACTATGAATTGAAATGAAAAATAAAAAGTCTAGCTATCATTATTGAATTAAAATTATGTACTGGCTGTTGAAGCTGCTGTAGGTAGCAGGTGAGCATTAGGACCCATGCGAAGCTACATGGTGCTACTTGTTAGCGAGTAGCAACCAGAGCCCATTTAGTAATATTTCTCTGGTAGCGACATTTGTACTCAGTTCAACAGAACAATACTGTGGTGAGCAGGAGAAAGCCGCGTGAACTGTGGGGGGTTCACGTGGGTTTAGAGGGTAGTTTGGGGGTTTGCGCCTTCTTGGGGCATGTCATTAGTGGCGAGGGGGTAGCGACAGACCCGGAGAAAGTAGCGGCAGTGCGCGACTGGCCCACATCACGCAGCGTAAAGGAGGTGAGGAGCATTTTCGGGCCCGCCTCGTATTATAGGCACGTTGTACGGTGGTTCGCAGTGGTGGCTGCATCGGCTGACAGAGAAAGGGAATGCGTTTAACTGGACGGAGGAATGCAACGAAACGTTTGACCAGCTAGGTAAAGCATTAACGGAGGCACCGGTGCTGACAAGCCCGGGACTCACGAAACAATTTGTGGTCGACAGACGCGAGCAACGGAGGTATTGCCGTGGTACTGTCCCAAATTACGGAGGAGGGAGAGTGCGTAGTGGCCTATTACATCTGTGCTCTGAGCCACCCAGTGTGCAACTACTGAGTAACGTGAAGGGAGCTCTCACAGTGGTAAAAGCCTGCGCCATTTCAAGCCATACTTAGGCGCGCGACAGTTTGTGCTCAGAACAGACCATACGTTGGCTGCTGAGCTTTAAGAACCCGGAGGGCCAGCTTGTGCGCTGGATAGAAGTGCTACAAGAGTATCACTTTGACGCGCAGCACCGACCAGGGCGGCAACACTGTAATGCAGATACACTGTCACGCCGGCTGTGCGAGGTAGGATCGTCCCCACCACTGTGCGCAGGCTGAAGAAAAAGAGCTGAGTGGCGAATCACAGGGGGTAGAAGCGGTCCATTTTGACCGAGATATAGAGGAGGACAGCTTACGGCGCGCGCAGGAAAACAATCCCATTATTGTCTGAGCCCGGGGTTGGCTCGCAGGGGGGCGTTGACTGGCGTGAGAAGAAATCACGGACGCCGAGACCAAGCTAAAAGCTTACCGGTCCCAGTGGGAGAGCTTAACCCTTAAGCGGGGGCTCTATTATAGGGGTTGGCAACATCCCGATGGCCGGCGTGTGTGGTGTGTGCAACGCGAAAAAGGGGCCCGGGGGGCAGTCCCGCGCGCTGATGCAGACCTATGTGGTGGGGGCGCCCATGGAAAGAGTAGGGGTTGACGTGTTAGGGCCGTTTCCCGCTCGGAGGCCGGCAATCGGTACGCCCTCGTGGCCATGGACTACTTCACGAAGTGGCCCGAGACCATCGGTCGAGACGAATCGGTCACGGCAAAGTTGGTTGAAGAGTTCTCCTGTCGGTTCGGGGCGCCAGAAGAGCTCCACAGAGACCAGGGTCGTAACTTTGAGGCGCAGCTGATGGCCGAGGTGTGTGTGAGGTTGGGGGTCCATAAGACCCGGACAACCCCATTACATCCTCAGAGTGATGGTTTGGTAGAAAGGTTCAACCACACCTTGGCCACCCAGCTGGCGATCCTGGTTGCCGATCACGAGCGCAACTGGGACCACCACTTACCACTGGTGCTGTGGGCATACAGGACGTCCATGCAGGATAGCACCCAGTGTACCCCAACGGCGCTCATGTTTGGCCGGGAACTTCGAACCCTGGTGGACCTGGCGTTTGGGCCCCCCCCGAACCTGAACTTGTTGGACCGCCCAGGCTGGACTATGTTCAGTGGTTGCGGGAGCGGCTCTGGGTGGTCCACACTTTGGCGCGAAAGAATCAAGGGGGGGGCCATTGCCAAACAAAAACACGCCAATGACCTGCGCAGCCATGGCCGTGACTCTCATGTGGAGGAGCGCGTTTGGGTTTACTGCCCCTCCTGGAAAAAGGGGCGGAGTCCAAAGCTGGACTCACACTGGTGCAGACCAGGACGGATTTTGCAGCGTGTGGGTGAGGGGGTCTATCGGGTGCCGGGGGGGGGTGGTGGGATTCGTTCGCAGAAAAGCGGTGGTCATCCACCGGGACAGTTTGGCACCGTACCACCCTAAAGACTGTGGGGAGCCGGACTGTAGGGAACCGGACTGTGGGGATCCAGACTGTGGGGATCCGGACTGTGGGGAACCGGACTGTGGGGAGGGCTCTGGGGGTGCGGACAATCTGAGTGCCCCAGGGTCTCCGAGGGATTCAAGGAAGACTCGGAGGAAGCGCAGGCCTCCTGCTCGCCTAAGGAACTTTGAGGTAGGCTTAGTAGTGGCCGAGGGCGGCTCACGACTTGGCGAGGGGCTGTGTGGCGAGCAGGAGAAAGCCATGTAAACTGTGGGGGGGGTCCACGTGGGTTTAGAGGGTAGTTTGGGGTTAATTGGGAGATGATGGCACACACCTGGCCATCACCATAGCAACCCGCGGGTTTTTGGGGTGGTATATAAGGGGAGGGGCGGTGCTTAGCACAGGTGTTGGAGAGCTGGAGTCTGGAGTGTGTTTGCTGTTACTGAGAACGAGAAATAAAAGCAAGAAAAAGAAATGGATGCCTCCGTCCCTGTGTCGCCTGATTCAACCGCTCGTCACAATACTATGAGTGTCCATAATTGTTTACTGCTTAACTTTACTTGTTTCCTTAAGTGAAAGGAAAGGTTTGCTGAAAAGTTTTCAGCCCTCTATACATGCTAATTCCTTCCTACAACCCCGGGGGCCTTGTCTTTCAGTCCTATTGACGTCAATGTCAGGCAGGATCAAATAAAAGGTCTCTTATAAAATAACATACATTTTGCATTAGCATTACCATTCCATGGCTCACTCGTGGTTAGGTGCAGATATATACATGGTTTTATGTTGTTAATACTTGTGGATGTCCAGGTACAAATGTTGATGCTCACCATACAGCCTGACTATAGAAACAAAAATCTTTAAAGAAAAGATCTTCGTGTATTTGGGGCTACACAATACCTGTGCTGAATGCATTATGAGTAGTGTGTGTAGTTTAGCATAGCAGATGAGGTCCAAAGGGGAATCTTCAAAGCTTATGTATTGATCCCCCCACCATCGTAGTGGGGCAAGTTGCCCTGTGGATTTGATTTAATGATGCATGTTTAAGGACATTAATCATGTGTTAGAATGATACCATTTTGTTTAAATGTTTTGTGGTTCCATGTATTAACCAGTTAAGTGTGTGGAACAGAAAAAGTTTGCATAGTATTTTAAACAGAGATATGAATAGAGCAAGATCAGCCATGGTACATAGAGAGGTCTGATAAAGACTAATTAAAATACAAGGGTACTTGTACAAATACATAGAAGGGCTCACCTGGCACTAGGCATGGTTAGTATAGGATATAGCTAAAGAAAATAATAAAAAGGCTGTGGAGAAGCGCATTGTGCTCCTGGCTTGGAAGAGGCCTAGGAGGACTACTGGAGGTGGAAACGTAGGTTGTTTCAAGAGAGATGTCACATACCTAAAGGGTATCATATTTGGCATCCTTGGGGCCTCTTCATCAGATATGTAACTGTGGCTGAAGGGATGACTGTGGCAGTCATTTTCCTGGCACAATATGTGAAGACACTGACATGAGCAACCCACAAACTTGTGTAACCCACACCTGAGACCCTGAACAGAGGTGATATGGTACCAGTCATGGCTACAAGACTTAATGAGGTCCGTGTGCAGGTAGACGAGGGTGTTGGCTTATAAGCTTAACATGCTGTCTGGAATGACCAGAGATGGGAACTCAAGTCTGAGACTTGGACTTGGCAAACAAAGACTTGTGACTTGACTTGCCCTCACCGACTGAGTGTTGTGATTTGTGAGTGAAAAACAGAAAGAGCATGTATATTATTATTATTAAGTATAAAGTAGCTGCTATGCCAGCACCATGAGAGGCAATCCATAACTGGTCCTGTGGGCAGTGTGACTGAGCGACTGAAAGAGAGCCAATAGTTTGATTACACGGGCCGTTAATTTATTTATTTGTTTATTTTTATTTTTTGTCTCACCACCCCCCTTTGAGGGGCCCTTTGGAGAAAACAGTCATTAGAGCCACTCCAAGCTTACCCCTCACCCAACAGTTAAATGTAGAGGAAGTATTTTCACGTATGACCAGAATGTCAGTTTCACTTTTCACATAAAAGAAACTCCAACCACAAATTTTACACAGCAATTCAAAATAAATGTTTTTTTTTTCTACGCCCTTGTATGTGTAGTTGTCACTGGAAGTGGAGGGATTGGCAACAATTAAGAACCTCATGTTTCCCACTATTCTCGAAGGTTTGCATGTGGTGAGCATGGATACATGACAGGGGCTTTCTTGTAGTTTGCCCTCAGACCATACCCAACCTAAGACTGCCATGGAAAGAGGATGTAGAAGATGTAAAAGAAATGGATTGTTGAGGTGCAAGTATTGCCAAAAACTACTTACTTAGCAATTCCTCCACTAAATCTGTCTGACGGAGATCCTCCAGGACACATCATCAGCCATGCCAATGGTTGAGTGAGCATAAACACAGACACCAAAAACAGTGGTGACAATGCCACAGTACTTTATGGCATATTGTGCCAGAGGTATCTGATAGTAGGTGCTGATTGAGCACATGAAGTGTGTCTGCCGTATGGTGCTATTTATATCAGACATTATGTAGGGTTATGGTTTAGAGTAACATCCAACACTAGTAAAAGCAGTCACTAGGCAGTAGTCACCACTCTTCTTCTTGACTCAAAAGGAGTGTTTAGGATTCTACACTCACACACCCACACAATCTGGATGGCTAATCCGCCCAAGACTCACCACATCATCAAATTTTGTCTTTGTGTTTGTGTCTTCCATTTTGGGGCAACCAGTCTTTGAGGGGGAGGTGGTTTAACAGGGCCTACTGGTTCAAACGGCCCTACTGCACCATTATATCCAGTAATGATAGGGTTGAAATGTCATCTTACTGATTCAGGAGGGTACAAATCTAACCTACAAAACCTACAAAAAGGTCATCTGGATCTAACAGGACGCTTTGGGAGTCTTGTGGACTTGCTGTCGAAGAAGAAAGATTCCTGATGTGGTGATGTGCGTTGTGGGAAATTATTGCTGTGTGGCAGAAGTGGAGAGAGGTTCACAAAATTGTTCATGTTCATGAGATGTGGGGCTTATCAGAAAGGTTCAAACCCGCCACATCACCAGTGGCCAGCCTTTGAATATGCACACACTATGTGCATCAAGACGAGGCTTTACGATATATGCTGAATCGATGAGTTTGTCAGGAGGGACCTCTACAAACTCACCCAGCTAGATTGTGACTGGTGTGGGCAAGAGGCACAATTGTGTGGCAGACAGTATTGCCGCATATTGAGACAGCAGCATAGCCACAGGAGAGTGAAGACCAATCAGCCTGGATAACCAGTTCTTGGCTGATCACACACAGATGGTATTTAGGGACATGAAGAGGGTGCCAGCCAAGTTCTTCACCCAGGCCATTTAAGTGGAACTCATAGAATACAAGTGAAATCCAACCTGCATAAAAGAAGACCCATCTGCCCTGTCTGCTAGTTGAGAGGTTGATGTGATGTGTGCATTGAACTTGTGAGCGGGCAGTTTAATCATGTTGCATGCCGCTCTGCTGTCAAGGATGATATGTGCATGGTGGCACAAAAAGTGTCAATAAATGATGACTGGCTGATGACTAGTTAACGTGGAAAATGTGAGGCTGGGGAGAAAGTTTATACATTGTGATGTGTCATTAGGTCATCAGTGTGGCTGTCAATACGAAACTTCAGTATTGTTCTTTTATGCTTGAGCAGCTGGCATATTTGCAAAAGAGATGGGATTTTACATGAGGACTTGACAGGCATTTCAGAGGGGAGAGATATGAGAACTTGTGTGGCTGTGAGAAGGCTGCTTGAATGATTTTAGTGTCAATTTTGAGATCATTATTTAGCTTGTTTGCCCCTGTTGTTCCCATGACAAGGAAATTAGCAAATGCTGCATTCAGTGTACAATAAAATATGTGTTATGTCATCAATCAGAACAAACTTGGGCATGTGTAAGACTATCAACTAACTACAAGAAGACTTGGAATACTACACACTTAACAGGTCAGTAGTCATTTAGAAGACTGGAAAAGAAAGCCCCACTATTATTTTCAAATACATTTAAGAGCATGCTTCAAGCAGCTGATATGTCTGTAGGTTAAAGGAGCTGTGAACATAAAGGAGCTGTGAATACCACAATTACCATTTGAGCAAATTACCTTTAAAAATAGTCTGTCAGTTGTGAACTTTACTGGCAAGTATGAGACACTGTGACATTTATGCAGGTATTGTAAAACACACGTGAAATATTAAGCACTATTTAGCATTATCTCTCTCAAGTACTTGACAGTAAAGCCTTGTGCACATCCTGGAAGCTGCTTAACGGGAATACTCAGAACATTCTCATAAACAAATATGTCCATATTGCAACTGAAGAAATGCTGTAAACTGTGCACAGGAGCACTAAATCATTATTATTATCATCATTATCTCTGCCATCTAACACCTGCTGGAAATTAGGCCTCACAGAGAGAATAGTCATATCCATACATCATTTTCCAATTATCAAAGCCATGCATTGGTTTGGGAGATAGCTGGAATAATTAGTCTGATTTTTGGATTATCGGCCTGTTGTGGGAACGTTATTAAGCAAATATCATTCATCTCATTTTCCAGACTTTCCTTTTCCTTTTCCCCTCTAATAGCAAACTCTGCACCCTGACTTTTGTTCTTTATGGAATATATTTTGTATCATAACAGACCAACTATATTAAAAATGAATAAACATCAATTATTTCTATTTGGCTCTTTTCACAAAATTTAAGTTTAGAGTGTTTCCAAACATTTTTACTGATTTATCTTGCCCCGCTGACAGTTTATCTGACTACTTTTATAAATGTATTTCTAAAAAACATAAATATCTTTGTATGGTAATCAAATGATGCAAGCCTCAAAACTGTTTTTTCAGTGTTAAATAGCTACAGGAGAATACCTGTAAGTGTCACAGTTTCTCAGTAACGTACATCATCCAGAGACTATAGGTGCAGCCTTTAGTCTTTTTAAAGGTAATGTTCTCAAATGGTAATTATTGTATTAAGGTACCTTCCAGACAAAATGTCAAGCATGTTATCTTGCAATTTCCTCCACGATCAATAAAGTTTTCTGATTCAGATTCTGATCTGTACATATGTTCACAGCTCTGTTAATCTATAGACCCTATGTTAACCTATTTGGCTTAACATGAGACACATTATCAGCTGCTTGAAGCATGCTCTGTTTAAAATGTATTTGAAAATGGTAGTGGGGCTTTCTTTCTCTCCAGTCATCTAAATGACTACTGACCTGTTAAGTGTGTAGTATTTAAGTATTCTTGTAGTTAGTTGATAGTCTTACACATGCCCAAGTTTTGTTTTGCCTTCTCTCTAATTGTTTTCACTCATTTTTTTTCCTGGAGCAGTTGCCTGATGTTTTGTGTTCTGGGCACTGATGCCAACTACCACTCTCAGTTGTAGGTCATTGATGTCCAACCCAACATGAAACAACAGTGACATAACGTATAGTGACATAACAGCAAGACATAACGTATTTTATTGTACAGTGAATGCAGCTTTTCAAGGGAACAAAAGGGGCAACTAAGCTAAATAATGATCTCAAAATTCACACTAAAATCATCCAAGCCGCCTTCTCTCTCCAGACTTAGATTAACTCACAGTCACACAAGTCCTCATGTCTAATAGAAAGCAACATTAAAATATTACTTAGAAGTGGGTAGTATTCTGTACAGCAGTAGCACGCAGTAGTTTTATTTATTTACACATACACGCACACACACACACACACACACACATATACACATACAGTATATAAAGCCTTTTCTCCTGCTATTTCCTTTTCTCTCACTGACTCTGTCTTTCCCTGTCTCACACTCAGAGAGAAGAGCTTACAGTGAATTAATTTTGTAACTTCACCTTACAGATCAGGGTCAATCCTATTTCAGTTCAAGAAGATCAGCTGAATGAGGAGAAAAAAGATTCAACAATTTCAATATGTCAAATAACAAATCAAATAGTATTACTGTTAATATTACTGTAGGGCAGTTTATTACCCTTTAAATGACAGCAAATATCAAGCAACTGCACACTCTCATAAAATAAAGGGTATGCTTTTTTTTCCTTTACAACTTTACAACTTACTATTTAACACCTAAAACATTTAGATTTAGATTTGTTTACTAATAGTATGTTCTTTTCTGAGCACTTTAAAAGATATTGAGTGCACTTTTAATTCTACGCAGATGTGTTTTGTTTAATTTTTGTGTTAATATTGTCTGAATAAATTGTCCATTACAGTACACCTTCACCTCATTTTTTTCACTTTCAACATAACATGATGCGTTGCTTAAGCGGTAAGATATTTTCTCAACCTCAAAATTGGTTTTTAATGTAACTTATGTCTGTGATTGTTCAGTGGTATGACAGATAAAAGGTGAAGATAGAAGGAGGTTCAAATAGAAGGTATTGAAAATAAAAAAAAAACAAACAAATGTGAACTAGTTCATTTTTTCTTTGAACTAGCTCTTTTTCAGTGTGAAATGGCACAACACACTATATATATAATATCTACACTGCGTTTGACTGATGCAGAGCTATACTGCAGTGGTAGTTTTTAAAGTGCCTTGACATTAAGAAAGTGCTGTTTTTAATGGAGATGACCTTTCATAATGCATCTGGCCTTAAAAAAAAATAAAAAAATAGGCATACTGATGACATGGTGCTCAGACGTAAGAGAACTGGCAAAATGGCACCTACTGATGAGGTCATTAGAGGCTAAAGAGGGAGATAATTTGGTCTCCTGGACCAAGGTCCTTTTCGAGGAAGAAAAACATTGTTATTTGTTTGTTTCTGTGTGTGTGTGTGTTGTTGTTGTTTTAAACAACCATCTGGTCCCATTCATATTGCAATATGTTTGTGTCTCTTCCCATTCATTGTCTTTTCTCTCACAATATTTATCAGTAAAATGATAGGAGTGTGTGTTCGCAAAAATCAAAGGTTTTATAAAGAATTGCTCATTATTACACAATTAAACAACTGCATGTTACTTAATCAAACAGAAAATTAGCTGCCAACATGATCGAGAAGGAAATGACTCAATTATGGCCAATTAAAGTAAAAAGGCAGTGCAGCTGACAGTACATTAGGTATGATTGCTGCATTAGATATATTTCCTGTCTAGGGGCTAGAGCACAGTTAACCATCATTTTCCACCAAATACGATGCTCTTCGACATATCATTCTCCACCAAGAACAATCCAAACATCATCTTTCCCCACCTAATGCAATCAGTCTCCATCTTTCTCCACTTAACATTACCGCTGTGCAACAAATGCTAACATTTTTATACATACACAATACGGTAAGTCCCTATCAAACCATAATTACATAAAACACTATCATTCTCTTGAAAACAATATCTGTCTCACACCAACAACACCATTTTCCACTATACGCTCATATTCTCCAGCATTGTTCTTCACCAACACATTATTCTCCATCAACATAAACACTCTTTATCCATCATCATTTTTACCCTAATTCTTCATAAAAACTGGACATTCAGCCCCATACTTTATGTTCACTGTAAGGCATATTTACCTGCACCATCCCTATCTAACAAACACTACCTTTACAAACACCATTGACAGCCTTTATTTTATATCCAACCATATTTTTCAAACACCAGAATAGTCCACAGTGTTTGCAATAAAAATACACATTCTCCAGCTAAAACCATCGGCAAAATGCTTCATTATTTTCCAAAAAACACCATCATTCTGTCAGGATTCCGGTCAGTGGCACCTTAGCCACTGCTTTTGTTTTGGGGTTTTGGGGTTTTGTTCTGTTTTTGGCA
>JBBPDH010000124.1:24157393-24168086 GCA_037974565.1 Clupeocharax schoutedeni
ACACACACACACACACACACACACACACACACACACACACACACACACACACACACATATACACACACACACATATATACACACACACACATATATACACACACACACACACACACACACACACACACACATATATATAGTAATCCCCCAGTTTTACGTGGATCAGGAGATTAAAAAAAAACAACAACCATAAAGCGGAGGATATAATGCAAATATCCTCTGCTTTTTATGCATTTTGTGGCAATAATATTTTTTCTGCATGTTTTCACACAAGGGGACTCGCCGTGGTGTCCCAATACTTTTATCTTGTGACCTTCGGAGTTGCATTTCTCAGTGGGGAATTTCAATTAAAAGAGCCGAATATGGGTTTACCTTTAAATTTTCTTTAAGGGTAATGCATTAAACTGAGTTTAAAATTACGTTAATTTTTTCACTATACACGGGTGCAAAAATACTGTACCTTCACACTGCCACACACATTTGCAGCTTTCAGATTTCCATACCTTTGATCTTGGCTTTGACAGCAATCCGCTTGAGACGTCACGCACACGTGAACACAAACACGCACACACAAGCAAATACACAAAATCTGACTGACACACACTTAGGCTTATGTATACAAATACACATACACACACACACACACACACATTCAAAGTTACACACATACACATGAAACACATATATTTTAGATTACGGAGCTTACGTGCTCTGGCAGACACAGGTAAGGGTGTGAAAATCATATAATGTTAACTGTTCTCACCCACACACACACACACACACACACACACACCCCGTTTGGAAAACACAGTTTCCAAACACCGTACAGAGAAAAAACAGGGCAAACAAGAAGTAGAGAGGTCTGCTTCTCTACTTTGTCTCTCTTTCTCACTTTATCTGTCTCATTTTCTCATTGTTTCTCTTTCTCCTCACTCTCAACCGTTGAAAGAAAAGAAAAGATCAAATCCAGTTGTGCTTTCTGATTTAAAATGCTCTCTCTCTCTCTCTCTCTCTTTCTCTCCTCTTACAGGGTGCTGTTTTGTCACATTTTACACACGGAAAGCTGCCCTAGAGGCCCAGAACGCACTGCACAACATAAAGACCTTAACTGGGGTGAGTGCTTGTTTAATTCTCAATGTTTCTGTGTTTATTTGCTTACTTAAAATTAATGGTTGTTTCAAATGAGATGAATCCATTTTTGTTTTTTTTTACTTTTGTGTTTTTGTGGGTGTTTTTTTTAGAGCTGTGTATCAATTACAACACTTAGGGTGTACTCACACTAGACACGCTTGCCCTGAACCGTGCCCGAGTATGATTGTCCCCCCTCCCCCCTCCCCCTCTTGCCCGTACTTACATTAGATTTCTGCATTCGTGCCGGAGCACGCTTACCTCATTATGTTGCTATGGTCTCAGGATAAACAGGAAGAGCGGCGCTCTCGCTGAACGCAGTGCATCACTCTGTTTACTTTTTTGATAGTAATATTGAGTCGTTTGGTCCGCGGTGGTCCCCAGCCCCCTCACAGTTGCTAAACAGGTCTCTCGCTTTTGTGGCACGAAAAATGGTTAGCACTCACACTACATGCGAACCGTGCTCTGACCCACCTCTTCCAAGCGGGCCAGGGACGGCCAAACGTACCGCGCCCGGGCACGTTTCGGAGCACTCACACTAGTCAAACGAACCGTGCTTTGGTGGTCAAACGTACTCGGGCACGGTTCAAACTGCCTAGTGTGAGTACACCCTTAGCGTTGGTTTCCCAGACGTGGATTAAGCCTACTCTTTTCAACAAAGTCTCAGATTGCACTGCAGTCAGGGGCAAGACTTGTCCATATTATCTTATCAATTTTGTGCAGTCCTAAGAGACACACTCAGACACACACCCACACACTGATCCAAATATCTTAAAACTGGCCAAAACGGCTACTGCCTAAACCAAGGCGAATGAGCTAATCCTGCTGTGTAGGTTATCTAACTGTTTGAGTGAAGAGGTTTTCATTAGCATCTGAAACATGAAAAAAAGATAGAAAAGATCAGCATCAATTCCCGCAACCTCTCTCCGCTAATCAGTGTACGCTCAAAGGGCCATGCGCCCGCTCGTGTCCTCTCTTGTTCTTGACTCTTAGCTAAGGACTAATCTAGCTAAGGATAGCTAATCTAGGCCACGTCCTTAGGAGTGCCCTCCAGCTGCTAGCCTCTTTTTTTCCCACTCTTTTTCTCTCTTTCATTATTGCTTTCCCTCTAGTTCCTGCTCTGCAATGGGAGAAAGAAAACACTTAATTTTGTGATAAAGCATTTGTGGAGGTGAATGTGTGTGTGTGTGTGTGTGTGTGTGTGTGTGTGTGTGTGGGTGCTGGTGTTTGTCTTGTCATTAAACATTATTTAAGTTTTTTTTATTCTTTTTTAAAATTTTTTTATTCTTGTACGACAGTAATTGTTGTTGGAAATGATCTTTTCTGTGTTAATTTTATCTATGTATACATTCAGGCTCAATAAAAATGTAAATAGTTCATATTTTCCATAGTAACTGCAGTAAAAGCCCATTTTTAAAACTTTTTTAAAACTGTGACTGTGCTCTGTGTGTTTTTACATTTCAATGTATTTTTTTTATCAGAAATGTAATTATATGGTAATATATATGATGCATTATTTTTTATATATTTTATTTTTTTTGTCAAATGTTCTCAAAGAACAATAGGTGCACAAAACAAGTACAGGACTATTTTTTGATACAGGATGGTGGGTCCATTTAAAAACATTTAATCCAGCGTAATTTTGTGAATACAGTTACATAATTGCATAAGTAATTCTGTTCACATTCTGTCTAGACAGTTTTGAGACTGCCCTTCTGACTGTTCTATCATTTGCAATGTTAAATACATGCAAATGTAAAGGATAATTCTTCAAAACTGCACATAATACAATAACATTTCAATTTGAGATCATGATAAAATATTTCTTTTTCTACTTACATGCAAAAACAAAAGTATAAATTGAAAGCGTACATTTACATGTACATTTTCCACAGAATTCCTCTGCTTGTCCCTGTCACGGCAGCGTCCCAGCTCACCCCTCACGTCGTTCCCCCACAGTCCTGGGCTGGCTTCCCTCTAGCCCAGACGACGCGGGTGAGAACCCCTGGAAGCCGTCCTTGTCCAGAGGTCTGGGTCCCTCACCAAGGAACCCCTCACTGTCCTTGGAGGCCGTGCCACCACCAAAGAGACCCTCGGCTGGCAAGGTGCTCGTAGTCCCAAAGTTCGGGCTTTGTGTCCCCAGGCCTCTCAAGCACCATGTCGCGAGTCTCCCCGCTAGCTCTCCGCTGCAGTCCGGCCCAAGACCTTCTCCGCGGGCCTTGCCTTGGCTCTCTTCGAACCCTGCTCCGCAGTCCGGCCCGATACCCTCTCTGCAGGCCTCGCCCTGGCTCTCCTCGAACCTTGCTCTGCAGTCTGGCCTGATACCCTCTCCGCGGGCCTCGCCCTGGCTCTCTTCAAACCCTGCTCCGCAGTCCGGCCTGATACCCTTTCCGCGGGCCTCGCCCTGGCTCTCCTCGAACCCTGTTCCGCGGGCCTCGCCCTGGCTCTCCTCGAACCCTGCTTCGCAGTCCGGCCCGATACCCTCTCCGCGGGCCTCATCCTGGCTCTCCTCGAGCCCTGCGCCGCAGTCCACCCTGAGACCCTCTCCGCGGGCCTCATCCTGGCTCTCCTCGAGCCCTGTGCCGCAGTCCGGCCTGTAGGCCCCTCGTTGGGCCTCTTCCAGGCTCTCTCTAAGCTCAGTCGATCCTGTATGCTCCAGTCTGCTGCTAGTGGGTCTCTCACAAGCTCTAGGCCCACTAGTGGACCTCCCCTAATCCCTGAAACCCCACCCCCACTCTCCCAGACCCCAGTACGCCCCCCTCTGGAGGTGATGGTCCCCCATTACCAGCCTCCCCTGGCCTATTTGCCAAGCTAATAGCTGCAGCTAAACCCACCAGAAACCCAACACGCGGGAGACCCACATGACCCTGGTAGAGGAATGAGCGGCTCAGCTAACTTGCCCTATCTAAAGGGCCTAAGAGGTCCTGCTGTCCCCTACCATCTAATGTCTCCCGTTTTATGTTAGCCGCTATGCTAACTGTGCTACCAGGTACTAACCTGCTTGCTGGGGGGTTTCGCCATGGTGCTGGTGTGGGTGGCTGCTCCGGGAAGGGCAGCTGGTGTTGTTTGGGTCTGGGAGGAGGGTGACGAAGTCGGGGAGCAGGTACGGGATGCAGTCTGCACCCATGCTCTGCATCGGCTCCTCTGTTTTGCACTGTGCTGATCACACTCTCTGGCTGCTCTGCGCTGGCCGCGCACTCTGGCTGCTCCGCGCCGGCCTTGGCTTCTGGTTTTGGGAGTTCCTGTTTCTCGCGGGGGCCTGCCTTTTCCCCCCGAGAGCTCCACCTTTCCTCTCCGCCCTCGCAGGCTGGGTATGAGGCTTGCTGAACCCACCAAGGGTGAGCCTCTGGAGGCAAGTCGGGGAAGAGCCGGAGTGGTGAAGCGTCAGAGGAAGCCCCAGGCTTCTTGGACATCTGGGGACCGGGAGGACAACGGACCCTACGTGAACCCCCACGTCTACGTCGGACCGTGGACCTCCCATCTCGCTTGTAGGCGAGCCTGTACAGGAGCTCATCAGCTGTCGAGTCGGAGACGTGGGGATCCAAAAAGCATCTCAATCACAGAACATAATCAATGTAACTAAACACGAGACAGCTGAAACCAAGATACAAGAAACAAACGTGCACGAAATTCAAAATAAAAGGCCACTGGCCGAGCCGTGACAGTCTCAGTGCGCTCTGAGTGACAAACACAAGAAAATGTAAGAAGATGCAATTGAAGGTGTACCAGGCTTGTTGGGTTAAATGAACTAAAGAAGCTCTTGCTGAAATGATTATAACCATAACACACACACAGTTGCTTTGCACAGTGCATCTGAGTTCAGCGTTTCTGCCGAGTAGTGATGATTATTTATTTTGGTTCATTTAGAGTCATGTTCACATGTTGTGTGTTAGTATATCTGTGTGTATGTGTGTGGTTCCAGCTTTAGTTTGTGGTACAATATGGAACTAATACAGACACTAAAAAAAGAACATCCAGTCCTTTTGTGCATACTGTGTTTGTATGTGTGTGTGTGCACATTTGATGAAAATATAAACTTTGACCTTTAAAGCTGTTACTTTTTTCTAATTTTCTAGTTTGTGTGTTTGTGTGTGTGTGTGTGTGTGTGTGTGTGTGCGTGTTGTGTATAGTTTTTGGCAGTGTCTTAGAGGATCAGCTTTCTTTGGAGGATGATGGTAACATGGCAGGCCATCACAGAGTGTGTGTGAGAGAGAGAGAGAGAAGTGGGGAGAGGGGGGAGAGTGTGTGTTTTGCAGCGTGTTGGTTAAAGTTTCTAAGTAAGAAGCTTAGAACACATCAAAGACTCTTCAAGCCAAAATCCCTCACACTGCAGACTGACTGTGTGTGTATGTGTGTTTGTGTGTACGTGTGGAGGTCAGACTTGAGGTACATGTGATGGTGAAGCATCGTTTATATCTGACACACTTTGTAACGTGATCCACCCAAAGACTTAAAATACTACCTCTTACCCTTCACCCTGAATATGTTTGTGTGTGTGTACGTGTGTATGCATGTTTGTCTGTGTGTACGTATGTTTGTGTGGGTGTGTGTGTGTCTGTGTGTGTGTGTGTGTGTATATGGGCTGTGTGTGTTTAATGGAATTTGGGGATGCTAAGAAATTGAGAGCACGATCTATCTAATGAGTGCTGGGCCCTTTAGCATGTGTTGAAGGTGGTGTGAAATGTAAGCAGGTGATAAATCTAAGGCATCTACAAGAGCTTAGCAGATCAACTTAACATGATGTCTGACACACTCATCCAACCACAAACACACACACACATACAATCCTACACACAATCACACAAACACACACATACACACACACATGCACACATCAAACACAAACACAATCACACATACATTCATATTCACAGAAATATGTTGTCTCACAAACACACATACATACACACACACACACACACACACACTCATACACACACATATAGAATCATACACACATTGGTAATCTTCACTGTTGTCTTAGTGTGTATCACTAACACTTGAAAAGGGTGAACCACAGAGGGGAGACCATGCACTAAAAAATAATTAGGTTCCTGGCTTGCACAGGCTTGCATTCCTCCTATAATGGATCCTGGTGCCACCTCTTTCCTAGGTAAGCATAAACACCTAGCTGTCCATATGATGTAAGAGACCACCTTCTTTCATGCCTTCATCCTCCAGTTCTGACAGCCACATGCCCATTGTAATCTCTTTTAGCAGTGGTCAGGGGTCAGCATCCCATCTGCAGCTATGCAAACTAGAATGCACTGAATGTAATGACAACTTTCTATCATAACCAGAATGATTTGTATCTGCATTTTGTGCTGCAGTTACTCGTTTGTGGGATCAGAACACATAGGCTAGTCTTCATTCTCCCAAGTGCATCAGTAATTCTTGGGCACCCATGACCCTATTATCTATTCACCAGTTATTCACCACTTGTAGTACTTTTGGTAGGTACAAGCCACTGCATACTGGGACTCTGATCCAGGCGTCTAGGCGTCACAAACTGGCCTCTGTCAAAGTTCAGATCCTTACACTTGCCCCCATGTTCACTGCTTTTAACGCACCAGCTTCAAATCACACCTTGACAGGTGCCATTGTTACGGGATAATCAGAGTTATCTACTATTTACTTGACCTGTCAGTGGTTTGGCACATATAGTGGTGATCATATATACTGTATATATATATATATATGCAGAGAATATTTATGCAGAGAATATTTACAGCACGTTGCTGTGGAGATTTCCACGTAAAACAATCAGTTTGGTTCTCAAAAAATATCTGCATATGACTGGATCCATGTGTACTGATCCGCATACAACTGGTTGACTACTGTATATATATATAGTGATATATATATATGTGCAAAAGCACAGATGTATTAAATATTTATTATTTATATATTGAAGTTAAAAACACCATATGTAAAACACAAATCTGCCACAACTTGTTACAGTAGCATCTGTGAACGAGTGCAATGTATTAGACTGTATGGAGTGGTCGGCACCTACCAAAAATGGCCCAAAGAAGGACAGCCAGTGAATTTGCAACATCGTCATTAGTCAAGGCTCAGTGATGCATGGGGAACTTAGGCTAGCAGGTCAGCTCTGAGCCCACAGAAAAGCACAAATTGCTGAAAAATGAATGCTGTTTGTGAGTCCATAAAGCCGAAGAGTGGTCAGAGAGTTTATGCTCACCACTGTCTACTTACATCAGAAGTGGAACATGGAGCAATTGAAGAAAGCCTGGTCTTCTGTTACATCATGTGGATGGCCAGCTGTGTGTGTCACTTTGCTGTTGAAGATGTGGCACCAGGGTGCACTATGGGAAGAACGCAAGCTGGGAGAGGGAGTGGGGTTCTCTGGACAATGCTGGCGAGAAACCTGGGGTACTGGCATTCATGTAGATGTGTCGCATATCACCTACCTGAACACTGTTGCAGACCAAATACACAGCTTTATCTGTGGTTTTAGGGGGTATGTTCAGGAAATCAATTTATTCTTTGGGTGTTTGCTTAAATACTTTGAAAAGTCAGCATCTTTTATATGCATTTACTGTAGCTGGCTCCAGATGTCTAATGTTTAAACTATCCAGATAAAAAGTGAGGTAAACTAAGATTGCCTGTGGTAATGTAAATTACTGCCAGATATCTTGCAGGCTGTAGCTCAGCACTGAGTAAATAAATATGTAAAGTAATTTTACTTTGTTAACCTTCAGAAAAGCTTCTTTACTTTTTGTGTCTGTGTGACAGCAATGTATGTCTAACTGAGATCGCCAAGTGTCTGGTTTGTAGTGGTATGAACTGTGGATTCCCCTTAAAGTTTATTTGAAACTTACACCTCATGCCAACATTCACTGCCAGTATTTTCTGAAAGAAATATAGAAAATAAAAAAAGGAAGGAAGAAATAAAGAAAGAAAGAAAGAAAGAGATCTCAATATGTAGGAGATGCTTACCAGCCAGTTTCATCATGCAAAAAAGCAGTTGACTGTCTGCCAAGTACACACACACACACACACACACACACACACTCTTACTGGTTTCTCTGAAGCAAAAAAAAGAATGTCAAATAAGTAGGTATTGTATGTAGTGTGCAGTCATGTTTGGGTATTTCTGCATTTGTGTTCGATGTGAAATGTTAAACTAAGGTTCATGTTGAGGTCAAATATACTAATATACGTGTGTGTGTGTGTGTGTGTCTGTGTTACTACAGTGGGTGTTGCAATTTATTGTGGTTTGTGACTGTGATTGTGTTTGTGTCTGCGTAACCAGTGTGTGTGTCCTGTCTTTACAGATGCACCATCCCATTCAGATGAAGCCTGCAGACAGTGAGAAATCAAATGGTGAGTGTTTGTGTATTTTTTTTGTTTGCCCTCACAGTAAACCATTTAAACACACACTCTCTGCTGACTGGTTGTAAAGCCACTAGAACCTTTACATCAAACAATGCATTTAGAGACACGATCTGTCTATATACGTATATCTTTTCTGTTTCTCTGTGTCTGTTTCTCATTTTTTCTCACTTTCATACTTAAATGTCTGTATCTTCCATTTCTTAATCAAATGTATTCTCCTTTCTCTATACCTTACATTCTCTCTCTCCTTCTCTCTCAATTTCAGTCTCTTACTCTCCATTTCTCTCATGTTCCTTTCTCTTTCACTACATTTTGTCTCTGTCTCATGAGAGTGATTTATTTTCTGTGTGTGTGTGTGTGTGTGTGCGTGTGTGTGTGCGTGTGTGTGCGTGTGTGTGTGCGTGTGCGTGTGCGTGTGCGTGTAAGTGGGCGCGTGTGTGTGTGCGTGTGTGCGTGCGTGCGTGGGTGCGTGTGTGTGTGTGTGTGCGTGCATGCGTTGATTACCTCAACTTTGATATATCTCATATTTGCTGTGAGTAAATTAATTATACTGCTGAGAGCAGCTAAATCTTCTTCTGGAGTGTGTGTGTGTGTGTGTGTGTGTGTGTGTGTAAGAGCAGGAAAAGCTTTGAAAAAGCACTTATCGTGAGCTCATCCCATTGCTGTTAAATGGACAAACAATTCAAACAGCAAAATAAACAAGTGAGCTATTGATTTCCCAGAGTGCAGGAGTGTGTTTATCTGCAACCGCCACTGAGAGACACACTTTCCTCATTAAACACCAATCAGATTACGCTTAGTCTCTCTATGTCACACACACACACACACACACACACATGCATATATTATCTATCCATCTATCTCTCTCTCTATACATATATCAATCGGCCTGTCTGTTGCTCTAACTACACATCTCTCGGTCTGTCTGCCAGCCTGTCCGTACATGCATCAATACATCAACCTATCCATCTATCATCCATCCATCCTTCTCTCCATCCCTCCTCATCTATCATCATAGACAGGAAAGCTACAGAGCTCTAGCAATGACCTGAAACATCACTATCAGTCCAACTGGTTGGATAATATACATGTTGAGAAATGCTTATCGAAAAAGTGGTCAGACAAATCAAAACTCTGTTGGAACAATGTTCTCTGATCAAAAGGAACAAAAATGTCATGTTTTGTGAAGACTAGCCAAAATAACTCAAGACTGGTATCTGAAAGAATGCCTGCATGTCCTGGGCAATCTCCTAGACCTGCATTTCATTGAACTTGTATGAAAAATGTTGAAATTGCAAGTCCATCACTACTTTGGGACAATGAGGAACTGATCAATAAGAGATAAAAATGGAACCAAAGTGCAAGTTGTTTCTTTATAAATATGCCAGCAGCTTTGTAGTAAAGTACTTATTACTTCTACAGGAAACATCACGTAACAAGTACATTTGTACATTTGAGTAGTTTTCCTGTTACTAACAAAGCTGATCCATTACTAAACCAATTAATTAGCATTCCTTTAATTAACAAATAGAATTAAGAATTAGTGGGTGTGTTACAGCAGGAAAGTGTGCAGGGTTGGTTAGTCTTTAATATGGTATATTATTGAACATCAAAAAGAATATGTTTATTTGAAGCCTAGGTATTCCCAGATAAGCAATCAATCTGCTGCCTTTGTGTGTGCGTTTGTGTGTGAAAGTGAAAGTGTGTGTGTGTGTGTGTCCCTTTTTTTCTTCTTTCCTGTTTTCTTCTCATCTTTCTCTCCTGGAACTCGTGTCTGCTGACCAAACACGCACCTATTGCCCTCAGGTTAAAAACCAAAAACTGACACATCATGGACAGAATTAAAAATAGATCAAATTGACCACATGATGGAGTCAGATAGGTGTAGGAGAGGAGGGTGCTGATGAGGTAATGAGACATTGTTCACAGTTGCTAATGACACGTAATCATCACTCTTTCCTACTGTCTGTTCTCTCTCTCTCCCCAGCGGTGGAGGACAGGAAGTTGTTTATTGGAATGGTGTCAAAGAAGTGTAATGAGAACGATATCCGGGTTATGTTTTCCGCTTTCGGACAGATTGAGGAGTGTCGCATCCTGAGAGGACCAGACGGACTCAGTCGAGGTAACACCACACATACACACACACACACACACACACACACACACACACACACACACACACACACACACACACACACACAAACAT
>JBBPDH010000124.1:24184141-24195081 GCA_037974565.1 Clupeocharax schoutedeni
TAAACAGGAGCTAATTTGTGTGCATCTGTGTGAAACACACATAGGAAAAAAAGAACGACAGAAAGAACGGCTCCCCCAGCCGCGACTCGGCTCCCATCGTTCATGTTTATGAGCCGTTCAAAAGAATCGGTTAGTTCGTGAACGTCACAACTCTAGCCCACAGCATATTCTCTCTTGGTGCTAACAGAGCTAGCGCGAGTGCTAACTCTGTTATCCGGGACAGGAGAGTTTAGAAAACCACGCCTACTTTTGTGCTGAGCCCTGCGGCAAGCGCGGCGTGTTCTCGCTGTTTTTTGAGAAGAAGCGCAAACCCTCGCGGCGAGCGCGCATGCCCGTGTACGGTCTGAAAGCCCGCTAGGCTAATGAGTGAATCTACTGGCTTATACTGATTCGCAGATCCGGATCACTTTACTGAGTGACTTAGCCGAATCCGAAAAAAGATCTGAGTATCCGAGCTCTACTCAAGAGTATCTGGCTGCAGTTCTACAAAGTGCAAAGTGTAACGTCACATGTCTATACGCGTTAATTGCGTTAAAAATATTAACGCGTTATTTTTTCCTGTGATTAATTCATCTAATTAACGCATTAAATTCCCAGCCCTAATAAATACATTAATTAGAAATTGTTTATAAAAGTATAAATGTATAGTTTTATTTGTTATAAATTGCTTATATGTCCATGCATTAAGAAAGACATGGCCACCACTAAATTATCTTGAAGCCACATGTTATTAATTTGTGCCCACCACGCAATAAATATATATATTCTTTGTACAGAAGGGTAACGGCCATTAAGGCTTATCACTTTAATTATGCCACCCATTTTTTCACTTTAAATATTTAAAGCTAGTAAGCAGTGACGTTAACGATTAATGATGCTGAAACTACAAAATCCATAGTTCTGTGCATTAGACACACCCTGTCCTTTACGTCATTTCATTTCCCCAAGAGGAGATATACCCACAGAGGAGGTCTGCAGCCAGAATCTCTTGGTGGCTTCACTTGGTTGGTGGTGGACCGACAACCTAAATTTAAAGACAAATCCTTTGTATACATAAAACACAAATAAACCAATAAACAAACACAAACACTCAACATTAACAAAACCCAACTGTCACTCATTCTAAACAAGAAACCCAAAAACCGACTTCATAATAGAAGTCCACTTAACAAACTTCAAAATCCTCAATCACAGGATAGAGGCGGGACAGGCGGAGGCAAACAAAAAATAAATCTTGCAGGCCTGTGGGCCCCCAAATGTGCGCTCCTCGTGCTGGCCTGCTGGCCCTCTACAAGGTAGCAGTGGAGGAGGCGGAGGCAAACATGACCCCTGTCCATCTTAAAGGCCCCAAGAACAAGCATTGGGACTGTAGTTTCTGCAATTGGGACTGAAGCTGGGGCTACAGTTTCATGCACGGGAAGAGGGGCTTGCATTGCAGCTTCAGGCACAGGAACAAGGGTTGGTGTCACAGCTTCGGGGACTAGGGCAGACGTTGCAGCTTTGTGCAAGGAGAAAAGGGCTGGGGCCTGGAGCCATCGCGGAGCCTTCATGGGTGGGTGGAGCCGTCACGGAGCTTGGCTGTGGCGGCTGGCTCCTGTGCCAACCAAAGGACGGAAAGAGCACAAGGGGCTTTGTCCCTCATAGCTGGCGCTCCAGCTGGTGTGCTAACAGTGGGCTTCCGAGCACACTTCCTCTGTGCTGGCTGAGTAGCCAGTCAGCTAACCGCTGATGCCTGTCATCATCTTGCACGCCTCATGGGCCCACAAGTCCATAGCCACTGCTGAGGGGACACACCAGACGAAACTCGCCTCTCAGGACTGGGGTTTGTTCGGGAGGAAGGCAGGGACTCTGGGGGCAGCTGACTGGTAGACCTGAGCCGGGGTTTCCGCAATCCGCAATCCCCTTTGCTTGTGAAAGACAAGGAAGTCCACGTAAACCTCCGGAGCCAGGATTGTTGGCGCTCTTGCCAACCTGCCGCTCCAGGTGTACCCCACCTCCTCGTAGTCTGAGCTGATATACCCCAGCAGGTGTAATGACTCGTCCTTGTCAGTTCCTCCCTCTGCTGGGGCCAGCTTGTCCCACTCCTCTCGTGTGCCACGGGTGCCCACAAGCCTGTGGCGAGATCTGCCGTGCCCCTGTCGGTTGGTCCATCTGTCACGTCAGCTCGGGTGAACCGGAGGCAGGAGGCGCAGTTGCAGAAATCTGTTTATTTATAAACTTCAACAAACAAAGGAGGCACGAAGGCCTTCATACAACTTAGTGACATTAACCAAACACCCAGTATGACAGTGGACCGACAACCTAAATGTGAACATGAACACTTTATATACATGAAACACAAATCCCACAACCAATAAACAAACACACACACTCAACACTAACAAAACCAAGCTGTGACTGATACTAAACAAAAAAGCCCATCACCAATTTCATAATAAAAGTACACTTAACAAACTTAAACTTTGGCAGCAACTAGTTTTGACATTATCAAAGAATATTTGACGGTAAAAGTAGGCAACACTCAGGGCATGCCTTGGGGTTTGTAGCCCCACCCTCTGTGTGGAAACTGTCCTACATATAAAGAATGTCCACGGAACATATGGTTTAAAATAATTGAAAAAATGTTTTGATCATTTAGTTCAGTTCATTATTCCAGATAACAAGCCTGAAACAAGTTAAATCAGGACCAATTTCTGTAAGTAAGAAAATGCATCTAATCTGTAAATGGTTATTACTGTTTACCTACATTCAAGCCACATGCTTTGTTTTGCATATTTCACTTCATGCTTTTTTGATAGGTATATTACACGCAAACACGCACCATTACAATAATGTGAGAGTGTTGTTTTTGTGAGAGCTCACTGAGATTGCATCTCTTTCTCTCAGTTAAATTGTGAAAATCTTTGGACTCTTCCATCTGTCGCCTGGCAACGGGCCGTGATTGGCAGGTGTTATGTGCAGCTGACATCTGCTGTGGGTGGAGCTAAGAGCCATAAGGAGCTTCAGTAACACACATTGAGTGTTATAAGCCATAAGGAGCTTCAGTAACACACAGTAACACACACTGAGTGCTGAGTTCAGAGCCATACACTCTCCACTGACCCCCTCTGACAAACTATCTTTCTCACTTGCTCTCCCTCTCTCACACCTCACACAGTCTCTCTCCCTCTTGCATGTTCTCTCTTGCACTCACTTGCACTTTCTTTCTTTTTCACACACTCTCTTCCTCCTCCCTCCCTTGCACTCTGAACCTGTTTCTTGTTTTTTCTCTTTCTCTTTTTTCCTTTTTCTCACTCTTGCTTGCTCTCCAAATGCTTCTTTTGTTTTCTCTCTCTCGCATCCTCCTCCCCCACCTGCTCTCTCCCGCACTTCCAAACAATTTTGCTATCTCCTGCTCTGATCTCCAGACACATACATTGAAAACCTCAACTGGCACTTGCATAAGTGCCCTCCTTGACCACAGCTATGTGTGCCAGCTAATCAGCAGACATTTTTACAAACACACACACACACTTACACACTTAGAGCAAACACAGATTTCTCCCCTATTCAGAAGCAAAAAAAGCATTGAGACTGTGCTCCATAGTCGCCTGTTCTCCTGATGGTCCTTTTTTTTTTTTTTTTTACAGACACTCGACTTTTTTATTCTTTCAGTTTCTGACAGAGCACCACAACACACCATCCACTCTTCACTCACTTTGGTAAAGTTAATGATGACTTCTGCCTTTCTGAAGTAGCTCATAGTAGCTTAGTAATTATACATAAACACACTGGCTGCTTCATAGAAATATCTCCTTATAGATATATATAGTATATACTGTATAGTAGTAATAATAATAATAATGTTCTTCTTATTATTACTATTATAGTAATAGTTTAGTTATTTACTAGTATATTATAGTTATTATTGTTATTATATAGATGTACAAACTACATCTGCCAGTGTGTACATTTTACACAGCACTACTACTAACCAATTTACTACTACTGAACCGATATTATTTGGTAGACCATTCCCAGCACAGAAGCGACACTAACATGGTAGTGGCATGGTAATGTATGTGGTGCTAGTACAGGCACAGTGGTTTTGCTGGGTATGGCAGTGTCACTGCTAGGTTGAGAGTGGATCCACTATCCAAATAGAGCCCACTAGGCCCAATGTGAATAGAAACTGGCCAATGATGAAAAGCCACAGAGTAGCAAGTTCTGCAGACCAGTGTCATCCTTTTATGCCTTTATTCTCATCATTTCCTAATATAGCAGGAGTGTCTGGGCTTTTCAGAAAAACTGTTCGAACAACTCTCCCGCTGTAGAAGACAGGTCATATATGTGCCTCCAATTTAGTAGTAGCGCAGATTACTTTGGACAGGGTATAAGCTTTGAAACCGGCAGTCATTCTCAACAAGTTCGAGCCATGAAGAATTTGAACTGAATTTTTATGTGAAAGTGAGAGCAATCTGATTGGCTGCACAAAGCACTTCTGGTCATCGACTGAAGGAAAGTACTAGTTTCAATTTGAGGCTCATTTTGGTGCTTTTGGCTTTAGGTTATACTGTCACCTGGAACTGTGATGTGTTTAGCAACTCGGAAAACAGTGTAGTTCTGGTGTGTAAACTTATGTGTGTCCTCTGTGTGTGTGTTAATTGTGTGTTAACTCATAGTTTGCAGTATATACATTGAGAGTGTATATACGACACATTCTGTGCATTCTTCTGTTTGGACCCGCACACTTTCTCTCCCCTTTGAGTGCAGTAGAGCAGGGTGTGTGTGAGACACATACACACACACACACATATAAAACAATAAACAAGACACTACTGCATCCCAACATACACACTAAAAATATATCGTCGCTGTCTGGCGGAATCCTCATAACTCCACTTTTGGTCTTGTTGTTTTTTTTTCATAAATCATTCATAAATAATTTTTTTCATAAACTGATACTGTTGGTCTGTCTCCACGTGGATCTGTAACCAATGAAAAGTGTATAAAATAGAATTAAATCTCTGTAGTCCATTGGACACTACAGCTGTCGCCACACCCTTGTAACTCCACCTCCTTGTCATCCAGAGCAGCCGCACAGCAGAAGCCGTAAGAGAGCAAAAAGCTACAACGTCTTTATTTTGGCTGAGGTTATGTAGAGTCTCATACCTGTACACTACTTGTGATCTGTACTATAAAGTGAATTTAATATTTAATATTTAATTTACTAGATTAATTAAAATTATTCAGTTAATAATTGTATTCAGTTAAGACTAGCTGCTGCTTTTTACTCTTTTCATGAAGATGGCACTATTGAGCCAGTTAGTAGCTAGAAGAAGACATTTAGTGATGCTATGTATTTCAAAATGATCTCCTTGCAAGTAAAAGTATAGCGACAACACAACTGAATACGTTTTTAAAGAAAAGTATTTTGCCTTAATTATTCCTGAGATGTTGATGTAGAGGAGGAGTGCATGTAAACTGGTAAGTTTGCCTCCTATAACCATCAGGCTTCTGTTAAATTTATGTCAGTTCCTTGGTCAAAGTTTTGAGCGAACAAATGCTAATCAACCAGGTTAGACAAGCTGTAGGCTTTAATAAAGGGTTGTAGTCTCTTAATTGATCTCGATACAATAAACAGAGCCTCTGTCTAGACGCAACTCGACCACTAAAATCAATAATAGCACATGGCTATAATAGCACATAGCTCCTATGGCCATATTTGCTGGTCAAAGTCCACATAAATCAGTTTAAGAAAGATTTTGCAAAAATATTGGCAATACAACCTTACACACTGTTATATAATCATATCTTAAGATGTTATACCAATTTGATGAAACAGTATTCATTTATTTAGAATATACATAGTTTTTTGAGTTTCCTGAAAAATAGCTGTTTTAGACATATGAGGTTTCTGCCCGACAGCGACGATATATAAAGTCATTACATTCATAAACATCTATAGTTTTACAAGCTTTCATATGCACACTTTAGGGGCCGTTCACATATCGCGTCTTTTGCTCGCGCAAGTCCTTTATTTCAAAGCGTGCAGCTCATAATGGAAGCAACGTGGTCACGACACGCACATGACCTTTTCCTAAAATATAATACAGCTGGTCCTTGTCAAGTCTGAAATAGGCTTTGAGCCTCCCGTTGTTCAGACGGAGCTCCTGGATCAGCTGGTGAAATTCCCCGTGTTTTTTACGTTTTTGAAGAAAGGGGTGCACCTAAACACTATGGCATTTTTTTTTCTCTTTTTGGTGTAAATAAATCGTGTATCAGAGTTACAGTAAGGGGTTTCGTTGGAGGAAATTGAGAGTGCGGCTGGTAGTTGCTTAGCAACGACAGACGCTTCCGGAGTGCAAGTGCCCGACTGCTTTTGGAAAGAAGGAGAAAACGACGGAGAAAACTAGCGTTTTCCACGCGCTTTTATGCGTGATATGTGAATGGCCCCTAAAACTCACCAACACACACACACACACACACACACACACTTGTATACACGGCCACTGACCTTGGAAAGTGTCCTTGTACATACAAAAATGTCTTGTGTTCATGGACTTCTACTTTAATATTGTCCACGGACACACAGACACACACAGACACACACACACACACACACACACACACACACACACACACTGACCCTCTCTCTCTCTTCAGGTATGAATGCTCTGCAGTTACAGAATCTGGCCACTCTAGCAGCAGCTGCAGCTGCAGCACAAAGCTCTGCCAGCCCTTCCACCGCTAGCGCCCTGACCTCCAGCACAGGGTCCCTGGGAGCCCTGGCCAGCCCAGGTAACCAGCGGCCGCCCAGCCAGGGCTTTCATCATCATCTTCACCATCCTCCTCCACCTCACGACCACCATCGTTCTCCTCATTCACTTCAGGGTCATCACATATCAGTCTAAGATTGTTCATGCATCCTCCACCACATTCGTCATCACCGTCGTACCCTTGAGTGTCACAAAATACATTCGATTATTCAGACATTGTTAATCAAAGAATCTAAGTAAACCTCTGCTCACAATGTAAAACATAAGCCACTAAAGTGATCACCATCACAGCCATCAATGCGTCTTTCCCGTCCTTTCACTGGTCATCCTCCCTTGTCAATGTCTAGTCAGTGTCAAAGCTTTATAAGCGTTATAAACTGACGTTGTTGAGTCGTGGCTATATGTGTGCGTGTTGTTTGGTCCCTTGCAGCACCTCCAGCTTGTCTGAGGTGAATGCCATCCTCATCCTAGGAAACCTGTGCTGTTAGGTGTTTGATGGTGCAAATTTTGTAGCTGCCATGATTTTCTGTTTCAAGAGTAAGGAGCTGTATGTTGGGAATTTTGTTTCCAGGTGGGAGATTTAATAGGTGGAACACTGGACTGTTATTATTCTCACCTCTTTGTCTTTTCACTTTTCTCACTTTATCACTCTTTTCATACCCATTTTCCTCTGTCAGTAAATGAGAATGTGAACAAAGGTCTACACTGCAGGCCACACATATGGAAGCAGCGCTGTGTGTTTGTGTGTGTGTGTGTGTGTGTGTGTGTCTGTGCGCGTGTGTGCGTGCGTGCGTGCGTGCGTGCGTGCGTGCGTGTGTGCGTATATACATACATAACAAAACCAACCAAAAAAAAAACCAATGAACTGGTTACCAGATTTGTATAGGCAGAATGTGAGCAATAAAAATAGTTGATGTGATGATTACTCACTGTTATTGTTAGGAATGTAGAAAGAATGAAAAACTGCTCCACGTAAGGGATAGTTCAATTCTTGTTTAGTATAAAGAAGGTTCTCTATCTCTCTTCGACTTAAAAAGGGTTTTTGGTGAAGGCATCCTAAGAACATCTGAATACAAGAATGGTTCTTTGCAGGATTAAATTGTAATTTTAAGAACCTTTTTATAATGGAGCTATATAGCAAAAATAAATTCTGCTATTCTTTAATCCTTTATAAGTTCTATATAAAACACTTTTTGCTAAAAGTATAAAATACAGACATGAACATTATAGCATCTGCAGCTGTTATTAGAATGTGCAGAAACAGAACTGGATAGAATGCAGGGAGAACACCATAGAACCTTTTCACAGCCAAACACTTGTTTGTTCATGTTTGTTCATGTTCGCTCAAGTTTGTCTGGTCAGTGTACAGAATGCAACACTGCAAACCAGTAGACTATTCTGTAACAATATTTACAAACTTAATTAATCAATAAACATGTTATTTCGTCTTAACTGACAAATGACAAATTGACTTGATTGTAATTTAATTAAAGCATGCTTCTATACTTTTGGCCTGTACTGTATGCACCTTTTCTGCAGATTACAATTTTTTTAATGATTTTTAAGAACATGTGCTGTCTTTTATGCTGTCGTTATCTTACCATCTTCAACATCCTCTACACACTGGATTGTACCCTTGTCCTGCACTTTGTGTGTCTGTGTGTGTGCAAGTGAAAGTGCTAAATTTTGTCCAAGATTAAAACCAAAGACCTATCTATTTTTATGTGTACTATAGCACATTATTCCCGTCTCTTATTTTTTTTTATATCTCTGTCCCTTTCTTTCTTCTTCTCTGCATATTCCCTTGTCTTTCGTCCTCTCTGTCTCTCTCTTTCTCTGTCTCTCCCAGCAGCAGGTTCCACTGCAAACTCCAGTGCAGGAGCCATGAGTTCTCTGGGCTCTTTGGGGACTCTGCAAGGGCTGGCTGGGGCCACCGTTGGTCTCAACAACATTAATGCACTAGCAGGTAGCGTCAACAGTGAGTATAGCCCTGCATCTGCCTCACCCATTCCACTCCAGTACGCCTACATATGCCCGCTGTGTGATGCCCAGAGAGACACCCACTCAGCATAAACACACACGCATGCCTTCATGTGCTTGTCGGGTCTTCCTGTTTCTCTGTTGCGAAGTTGTAATTTACTTTCCTATGCTGTACTCTGAATGCATTTATGCAAAAATTACATTCAGCCAGATGAGAATTTGCAGACCACAACATTTACAGTGTTATTCATTTCAAATTGAATTTATTTTGTATACATGTGAAAGATTCTAGTTAAGATAGATCAGCCTGATCTGCTTTGTTAACATTCTAGTATCCCCCATACATACTGCTCATAATGTATGTAAATGCAACCTCTCAAGTACTAGTCAAATGTCTATGAAGTGTTTTGATAAGTGTTTTCAAATTGTCAAACTTGTTACATTACATTTTAAATGGTCATATTAAATTTTTAGGTTGGGCTGTTGTATTGATGATAGTCCGCTAGCACATGAAGGCAGCAAAACTCATTTGCACTCACAAGTAGTGAAAAGTTAACAGATGAGTTAAATAGGGCATCTCTCTGGGTCTGATGGGAGTTTGCTGTTTCAGTAGTTATGGGTGTTTGTGTGTGTGTGTGTGTGTGTGTGCGTGTGTGTGTGTGTGTGTCTGTCTGTCTGTCTGTCTGTCCGTTTCTGTGTATGTGTTATTTGCAGGGGTGGAAAGAGCACTAGGTAAGATACTGCTATTATAATGATAACTGAATCCAAGTGAAAATATTAATACAGACGCTATTTTAAACACAATTGAAACAGCTTGAAGCAACATTACTCTACAGCGTCCTATTACTTGATAAGAAATGATACACTGCACTGCTGTAGGTGCACACACTCAGGAGATTCCCTACCGATACACAGAATCATGTGTGAAAGTTTTTTGATTGTGTGGACCATAGCATGAATGCAAATGCATCAGCAGTAGCTTCCTACTCTTTTCATTGCGATGCAGGTTTACAAGGTTAAAAATAGATCATACATTTATTTTTAGGTCATGATAATGATGAGTTTAGATCATGAATGAAAACAAATTATTCTAGCTCACATTTGTGTGTGCTCGGTGACTTTATTTTGAAGAGTAAAACGTTCACTAAATTATCATTAACTTCAGTTAATATATTATAAACTGAGCTTTAAGTTAAAAGTAATGGTAGCTAATACAAGTTCAATAGCCAAGATTACTAGCTTTAGATTATTTAGATTACTGACTAACTAGCCTACATGAGCATTCATTTACAGTAGCTGAACTTGCTAGATAACATATTGATACATTTAGAATGGCTTCAGGCTTGGTAGCGAGCTTTACTGCTTAAATAAAATAAAATGATAATTTTAAAAGAGCTCAATGGCTTTTTAACAGCTCTGCTACGTTAAGACAAAAGGTAAATGTTTGATTAATTTATATAAAAAACTGTTTCAAGGAAAACACAGAAGTACTGTGAAGAGAGTAGTTATAAACTGTTATTTTCTACCCTTGGTTGCTTGTCTGTGTGTCTGTGCGTGTGTTACTGGTTACTGGTTTTCTCTGTTTTATATTTTGTCTGACTCAGGAAATGAATCGAGTCCGATTTGACCTTTGACAAATTTTAACTCATGAACTGGATTAGCATTCGTTTCCTGAATCAAGTTAGAATTTTATTTGTCTCCGGCATCAGTGTGGGTGAACGTGCAGCAAACTCCTCTTCGCCTTGTCTCCACACACACATTCACACACCTGACACTCTGCTAAGCCATTGCTCTCTGTTTTTCTGTACCCACATTGTATTGCTAATTGTACTGCTGCTGTGGGGTTGTCAGCTTGTGTGTGAGTGTGAGAGTGTGCGTGTATGTGTGTGTGTGTACTGGCTCTATTAGGGGTAATTCCACTGGGTTCTGGGTTTGAGGAAACAAGGGCTGTGTCCAAAACTGAACGCAGCTGTCTCAATGCCATGCTGTATCATAAATCAGTGATATAGAAGGCAGCATTATGATGAAGAAATCTGCAATGACATTGATAAGATACAGTGTTAATAAGATACATCTCCCGTGTTAGCTGTGTTAGCATTAGCTGTTAGCCTCCTTTTTTAAAACCCAATTCAATTCAATTTTATTTATATAGCGCTTTTAACAATGGTCATTGTCACAAAGCAGCTTTACAAATTGAAATAA
>JBBPDH010000124.1:24200667-24221238 GCA_037974565.1 Clupeocharax schoutedeni
GAGAACATGGTTGTTGTTCAATAATAAAATTATCCCTCAAAAATACAACTTGCCTAATAATTCTGCACTCCCTGTATATACATATATATATACATATATATATATATGTGTGTGTGTGTGTGTGTGTGTGTGTGTGTGTATGTGTGTTGACATATGTCAAGCAGGCAGGCATCTACTTTCACCATATAAAATAACTGACTTTTATCTGAAATCCTATACAGTAACCCCCGCTTTTCAGGTAAATATGGAATGTAGTCATAGTAGCTGTTTTTGTGTAAACTGTATGTTGTTGTGCATATTTTAACTCTTCGCGCCAATCACCCTCCTCCAGTTGGGAAGAGTACTGGGGCATGCCGGTTGGAGGCGCAGTACTCCCTGTGTTGCAAAGTCTGCTAAAAGCTGCACAAGCTGAGAATAATAGAATATTTGAACATTCTCTCTCTCACGCTAGATATGCCCCGAAACATAATTCCAAAAAACGTCCTTGTTTATGTCAGGGTTTATGTCAGGACATGGTGCTTAGCAACCCAGCACAAGGATGAGGGGGCATGGCGGAAGAGGTCCGGACATCACAAAAGCAAAAAAAATGTGTGGGGGTTTCCGTGAAAAAAATTTGGTTCTCAAAAAAATCAGTATGAGACTGAAATCGCGACTGCAGATCCATAGGTTACTGTATTTAACAAATAACATATCTTCATCTACATCCACTTGAATAGTTGAATACCCTATTTTATCAACTCCTTCACTCATACACCGCATTAATTCGTATTCTGTGTATACTGCCTATTCTTCGACCACACGTACCCATAATTATGTGAGTGAACATGTCGAGACTGTTGTAACCCCAGGACCCCCTGTATATATATGTACATTTACAAACATACAAACACTAATCAGATTTGAGTTGTCATGATGATTTGATGATTTACTTGATGATTTGATGATGAACTGGTTGAAATTGTCAACATGGATGAACCAGCTTGGATGATGATCTGTAGGCCATAATATTATCATGTTCAATGTTCCACAATGGGAAGCTATTAGCACACAAATCTGCGAAAAGGAGGAAACCTACACCAGCTGGAATTTTTGGCATTTCATAAAAAGTGAATGTTATTTTATCTTGTAAATGCACTTATTTTTAAAATGGTATTTTTTCCTACTCTCAGGTTTCGTCAGTTATGACAATCCTGTGTCTGCACAGGCTGCCATCCAGGCAATGAACGGTTTTCAGATTGGAATGAAGCGTCTGAAGGTGCAGTTGAAGCGCTCTAAGAATGACAGCAAGCCCTACTGATCTTAGCGCTAGGGCCAGTCCTCTCTCTCTTTACACTGCTAGGGTAAGTCCCCACCGCTGCCACGGGAACTACATTGGGACCCCGGGAGGGAAAGGGGAACATGGGGGGTTCACCCTTACCACAAGAGGGAGCTACTTTCCCCAAACATTCTTTTTAAGAAACGTTCTTTTTTGATGGCAGTATTATTATTATTATTATTATATTATTATTATTACTATGACTATTATCATTATTATTATTATTATTATTATTATTATTTGATTTATTTTTTCACATGAACGCTTCCATTTTTGCCATTATTTTGTATGACTTGCGAATGAATAGCTACTATTTCTAGCTTTTTTTTTTATTATTACTTTGAGTTGTATAAACAATTTAATTTTTTTTTTTTAAGTAAATATTTATATGATGCCTATTTTGTTCCATGATGACGACAACAACAGCAGAAAGGAAAGATCTCTAAACTACGTTTAGTTTCTCTTTGTGAACTTGAGGCTTGTGAGAACGCGTAGGAATGGGTCAGACCTGAGCAAAAGCACCAATATGCACGTTAAACCTTTTTTTGCCCTTTGACCTCTGGTGTCGGCTTCGGGCTCCGCTGCTTCTTTGATCTCTCGGCCCACCGGCACCAGAGAGAAAAGGGTTACACCCGCTGTGGCCTCTCTGTAGTCGGACGGCAACAACTGCCAAAACAGACTCTCCACAAACACCTGCCATTAAACATTAAAATTATTTTTGTTCATTTTTTTCTGTCAGACAGGATTATTAATTTAACAAAATTAGTTCCTTAGTTGAAAATTTTATGGGTCAGAGTGTTGTGGTTTTGTCACACAGAGCATTTTTGTGTAGAGCATTTAAAAATATGAGATTTTGATCTGTTGATGGTTAAAAAACAAACTAACAAAGCGTTCTAAGTTTTGGGGTGGGGGGAGGGGGGTAAAACTGAAAATACTTGATGTTTATCGAAAGAAAAAATAAAGTACAGAAAGCCACAGGCCTGTAAATTTTATTTGTAAAAAAGCAGTTATATTTTTATACAGAATTTCTACTGCCTCTGAAGTGAAAGACTTTATTTATTATGGTTAAGTTATTCGGTTCCTAAAGACGTGCTCTCACTAATTTGGAGCCTTGTTCAGTCTTCTGAAGCCACACAACCTGTTGTGTGAAGAGAACACAGAGTCACCCCTGCTTTCCCTTATTCTCTTCTCTCAGCCTTTCCATTCCCCTACTTCCCTCCCTCCCTTTCTCTCTCTCTCGCCCTCTCTTTCTCTCTCTCATGTTCAATCCTTTTTTCCCCATCTTTCATCTGCTATGTCTCCAGTCATATTTCTATCTGATGGGGCTGCATGATTGTCACAAAACCAAGTTTTGAGTGATCTTGTTTGTTGCAGTTATTAATTGGGATTAAAAGTAAAGTGGCCACTTGTAGTCATGCATGAACACACCACAGTACAGCACACTGTATGAACAATGTGAAATTATTTCTCTGCATTTATCCCATTCACCAAGTGAAGCAGTGGGCTGCCACCAATGAGGGGCACCCGGGGAGCTGCGTGTGGGGCAGTACCTTGCTCAAGGGTTCTTCAGTGCTGTCACTAGCAGTCTAGGGATTCAAACCCACGACCTTGTGATCTCAGGGCGAACTCCCTAACCACTAGGTCAGTAGCTGCCCCAAAAATTATTTGTCTGTAGCAGTTTCATGTGTAGTAACATCATAGCCTGCAGAAATGCCTTATAGCTTGTCAGGTGGAATTTTTGCCTCTAAACCTCCTTGGGAACAGCAAAGATTGACCAGAGCACACTATGTAAACATGGTGGTTGGGTAATCTGAACATTACAATGCAGCAAAAACACCACAAAAGGCCTTTTTTATAATTAACCTATTATAGAGGCCAAAAAAGTGATTTTGATTAACATTCAATTGTGAATTGTGAAGCCCTACAGTGCTCCTTCTCTCTCTTTCTCTCTCTCTCGCTCTCATAATCTCTCTTTCCCTCCCATACTCAGTCCCTTTTCATGAGTAGTGGCACTTCATATGTGCAATCTCTTTCTCGCTTCTTTTCCTTATGTTTCATTTAGCTTCGTCTGGTGTTTTGTTTTGTTTGTACGTTATAAAGAAGAAGAAAAAATTGCCCCCCCAAATCAAGATCCATCTAGCTGTCTCAAACAGGGGACTAGTCACTGATGGATACTTTTGGGTGCTACGTGTGTGTGTGTGCGTGTGAGTGGATGTTTGTGTGTGTGTGTGTGTGTGTGTGTGAGTGAGCGTATGTGTGTTTGACTATCATTTATGTATGTTTACCCATTTGAAATATGTGTTAAAAAATTAACTGAATAAATGAAAAAAAAAATCCTCTATTGAGAATGGTTCTGTTGGTGCACAGCTGGTCAGTAGCGCTGTTGTTGTTGTCGTCGTTGTTGTTGTTGATGTTATTGTTGTTTGTCATTTGTTGTTCTCATGGTTTAATGCTCTAGTTGTGTGCCAGAGCTGTGTGTGTAACTCTCCTCTCCCGTTTTCTTCCCTAGAACTCATCTCCATGACTCTTTGCTCATCGTTTGCCTAGCATGTCTACGTGGCGTTCAAAAAAAAAAAAAATCGTCTCATCGTCTCGTCATTGTTTCTGATGTCTTTCTGAGTTCTCCTGATCATAACCTGGCCTCCTCCTACTGATCTCTCAACTTATCTTAGCTTGATCTTTTTTGGATTTTTTGCATGTGACCTCATTTTAAGCTTAATTTTTGTTAGTTTTTGTTGTTATATTTTTCTTTATTTTTGTTCTTGGAATACTGGGTGGGGTGGGGGGGATAGGGGAAAGACGGAAGGAAAAAAAATGTGAAAAGGCTGCATTTACACTCACAAATAGGTAGAGTATATATAATACCATAACCAGAACCATCATTTAAAGAAATCAATTAAATAAATAATAAATAACAAATAAACAAAAAAAAAACCTGTGGCAAAAGAATTTAAATATTTTGCATTCGACTTTTGTTTTTTGGCTCAATATTTTTCTTCTCTTTACGTTTAGAATTTCTTTTTTTTTCTTTTATTCATTTAAAGTAAACTTGAAAGTACAATACAGGGATTGGCTTTGGTACTTACTGTTGGCGCATCTCGTAATATGAGGCCAACAGTAAGAGAACCATGCCGGTTTCTATGAGAAATAGACTACTTCCACGCAGTTTTAATAAAAAACTGTCTGATTGATATTAGAGTCTCTCAGAGCTCGCTTGTGGTTTTTACATTTTTCAGGCAGTGTAAAGTTTTTTGATAAGGCCATTTTAAGTGGCTTGGTTTCTCATTAAAGTCTATATAAAACCACTTTTTCTAGAGTAGTAAAGGTATAAAAAAACAATAAAAAAGATTGCCCTGTTTGGGGGAAATGCTACCTACATGTCACACCTTTTGCTGAACTGACCTACAGTTAGACAATCCGTGGTATAAATGCACATGAAATGACCTATATTTTATACTGTTTAAATGTATAGAGGAAAAAAAAAGAGTTTGTGTGACCTGCGTTTCCGTCGGTGCTTTTCGTGGATTGAGTCGTGGTTTCATCACAAGTCTAATAGTCTTATTTGTCTCATGTTTTTAAAGAGAAGACTAAAAATCAGTTTACTTGAACATAGACAAAGCCTATCATAGTACTATTGCTACTACAGTATAATTGTTTTTTTTTTTTCGTTTTTTTTTTCTTTTTGTTTTGTTAGAGTCCCTCTTTGCTAAATTTCTTGTTGGGTAATTAGCTATATAAACATTTAACGAGTTACAATGTCAGCTTGTGAAGCATCAATGTCATTATTATTATTATTATTATTATTTTTATTTCTATCGTGGGAAACAATATTTAGATGTGTTATGTTGTTCAGCAAAATGTGATTTTTTTTTCTTATGAAGAAAAAAACAAGATGAGTGGAATTTAGTGCCAAATTCTGACGGTACATCCTGCCTACAGCTTCAGTGTATTACTTGTGAAATGATTTGATAACATGGGTATTTTATTACGTAAGTGTTTTGTATGGATCCCTCATATTTAAAGATATAGATTTAAAAAAGGTTGTTAACTTGCTCTTCTGTGGTCTTGTTGCCTGAACTGTTCATGTTTTTTGCTTTTTTTGTAAAGATGTAAAAAGTGCCCATGTGTCATGCTCTCTCTCTCTCTCTCCCTCTCTCTCTCTCTCTCTCTCTCTCTCGCTCTCTCTCTCACAAGCACACACACTCTCTCACACATGCACACAGACATACACATATATATCTACATGCACGCGCCCACCCACACCCACATGCACGCATACACACACCTGTGCTAAAGGTTGACCTCGCAGCCCTCTTTTCTTTGACGGTGTGTGTATGTGAGCCCCTGGGCAGAGTCTCAGCAGTGCACCTTCTCCATACAGGGTCCTCACATATTATACAGATACCACAATTTAAAGCTGCACTGCCCCAGTAACATCTTCACATACCTGGATTGATGTCATATATCTTATCCACCTTACATCTCAAATGTAACTGATTGATTGATTGATTGATTGATTGATTGATTGATTGATTGATTAACTGAATTAAGTATTGCGCATGTAAGTCATTAAACTCATTGACCATGCCTTAGGATGCCATCTGCAATGCTAGCTTTCTTTATCTCTCTCTCTCTCTCTCTCTCACACACACACACATACACACAAACACACACACAAACAAACACATACTGAACTCAAGCTACAGAATCTTTGTTCCTTATCTCCAGATGAAAAACAATGGCCTCAATTCCATGTCTCTGCTTTTTGCTGCCTCCCTTCACTTCTTCAGGACAATGTATTCTAGGGTCTTAAAAAAAACACCATGACGCCAAAGGAGAACACAACCGACCACGGTAATTTTTGTGATAGCACTTTGTCAAAAGGTTTACGCGTGTTGTAGATGGCCCGTGTGAAGTGTGTTTACAAGTGTAGTTTACAGCCAGCCCCCTAAAAACCCCTGTTTACTTCACTCTGAAGCACTATTTTCTACCCAAATTCTGCCGATGCCTTAACACTGACACTCAGTATTAGTGGGGTGGAATAGGCTGCTGCCTGTATACAGAGAGTGCCAAGGTTACGTGTGCGTGTGTTTGTGTGTGTGATGTGAATGCATGTTTTGTCCTGATGCATGTTCAAGTAAACCGTTGTTACCTTGACGGCAAACATGGAATAGTAAAACACTCTGACATTTTAAGAAATGCAACAGAGCGAATAGCCTTGCGACAGCCTTGATACGAGTTCATGCAGAGAAGATTTTATGGCTTTACTGTTAGCTTTGCCAATCCCTATAAACACATAAAACTCCACAAAACCACGGAGGCTCACACAGACACACAAGCACAATTTGTGTTATCACAAACAACATGAAGTATTACATCTCTGCTGATCACTCTTCCAACCTGTAAGATGTGATGTCAATTAAATGATAACAACAGGGTTCAGGAATAGAGAAATGGTCATCATTCCGGAGGTGTCAAATGATACAAATGGCAAATGAACTCTTAAAAAGGAGCTCAAAGTGCCAGTGTTTGCTCCCTTTTGTAAACAGTTTTGAAGTCAGTTTGTGTGTTTGTATGTGTGTGTGTGTGTGTGACTGTGTGTTGTAGCATACATGTACTAATCTACTTCACCAGAATCAAAACAAACAGGGTACGATTTCATTCACCCATTTTTCACATAGATATACACACATACATACAGACATCTGTCGGATGTTTAGTAAAGCACAAACTCACAGGGATCTTTTGCAGAAGGGCTTGCTGAGGCTCTCTACTCAGGGGTTTTCTTCACCACACACATCTTCTCTTAAATCTGTTTGTTCTTTCTGTTTTTTTATTTCTCTTAAGTGCTATTTAACAACAGTGTATTTTAAAGGAAAAAATGTGTAGTTTCTTTGCATTTTGGCTTATTATGTCAAGTTTTTTGGAGAAACAAAAATGTGTGTTGATCTGATGTGCCGTATAAAAAAGCTTGTCGTCTGTAGATTAATATCATTTTGTTTGATTCTAAAAGGATTTAAATAGTTTTAAGTATTGTCTTGAGAAAAGCCAAAGTCAATGCATTTCAGTGGATTCTGTAAGCGTGGTACATGTTTGTTTGACAACACTTTGGAATCTGTCATTGGATGGGATTTAAAAAGTACAAAAAAGCAGGCTTTCCTATTTCTAAAACTGATTGTACTTATGCCTTTTGTACCAGTGCAACTTTTTATACTGGCAATTAAAGAAAAAAAAAAAAAACTATTTGAGAGTCTGTCTGACCCAAACCAGGGTCAGCCAGCGGCTGGTTCCCGAGTTTGATTTCTAGTTGGCATCCCGAACGGTTAGGTTTTAATATAAAGATTTTCTAGAAGAACTTTGGCTGGGTATCTTTGACCTTGGACCTCTTATTCTTCTTGTTCTTCTACACTGCAGCATTTTGGTTTCCTTTTCTTATTCCTTTTCTCTCTCTCTCTCACTCTCTCTCTCTCTCTTGTTTTTGTTTTGCTTTTTTGGAAAGAGGGTCGGGAGTTTTCCTTTTGGCTTATAAATATACTTAAAACAGTTTGTCTTTCAAAGAGTCTTTACGACAGCGGTAAGTTTCATTTCGTTCAGTATTGTGCAGTCTCCATGATAAGATGATTAGAAGATTTAGAAGTATTTAGTCACCTTCAGTGGATAAATGTATTAGTTTGACAAAGAGATAAAACAGTAATTTGAGGACTTTTTTGCTTTTAGCTGTTTAGATTTTTCTGGTTTCTCTGTCCTTCGCTGTTAACCTAACTGTGTAGCTGAAGCAGTCGGACTTATTTTTGTAAATGTACGTTCTTGTGTGATGCAGTTTTTTGCTTCTGTCTCCGATATTAAATCATTTTTCCTAATACTTGTCTCTCTCTCTGTGCTGTGGTGTTCCAGTATCTGTCCAATGTTGTAACAATGTTCACACAACCCTCCAGTGTGCCACCTCTCTCTCTCTTTCTCTCTGCTGTCTTTTCTGTCTTTTTTATTGTTTGACGTTTTTTATGTTTGATGCATTAGTGCAGTTGATTCATCCAGTCGTCACCGAAGTCCTATCACCAAACATGGTAAATATACATAATGATGTTTTATATGTATATTTCTGTGCAGCCCAATTTGCTGTGACAGTAGATGGACAGCCACTTTCAATTCTTATGACTCTGTAAACTCCACACTCTAACCCCAAACCTAACTATGACAAATCTCAAAACTAGACAAGGCAATGTTGTTAACCTTTTCAAGTCAAAGTAAATCCAATACAGGCGAAATGGGAGAGTGAAAAAATTTAGTGTTTTTCTTTTTCATTTTTTAGATAGTGCTAACTTACTATGTCCTAACATTGCACCAAGTGAAGAGCTCAAAGTCAAGAGTTTTCTGGACCTAGCCCCATGCTGTTCTGTACTGTCGGCTCCTCTGGGCGTGGCTCCCCTCGTCTCTCTGTCCTTGTCCCTTTCCACTCTGTTCTGTCCATTGTCTTTACTGCATCCCTACAGAGATACCAGAGAGTCCAAATTCACTTCAGGGATTTATATAAGAATCTCCAAATTCACATGAGAATTTAACTAAATGCCAGAGATCAATTTTGATTCAAGTATTTTACAAAGATTTTACAAAGGCTAAAACGAATTAAATCCTTGAGAAATATAACACAGGATAAAAGAGCTGAAATGCACTTGAATACAACAGGAATGTAATTTACTCAGGAAATTAATAATCTATACAAGAGCTCAAATGCCTTTAGTAACAAAAAAGGTGCCAGAGATTAAATTCACTTCACAAGAATTTAATAAACTATAGCAGGGTGTTTACATGAGTATGTTTACATTTACAGCATTTACCAGACAAAGTTTACATAGACATGGCATCTGACAACAACGAGCATTTCAAGAAAGGACACCACTGAATCTCTCTTTAATAAAAATTTCGAGGAAGAGTCCTTTATTAAATACATCAGAAGGTAATGTTTTTTTCATGGAGTTTCATGGTTTTTAATGTAATGTAAAATAATACAGTGTGTAATGTTTGAGGACAAGGGTACATCTCTTTTTGATTTCTAAATGTCTTAACCTGAAACCACATAGTTCAGTCATAAATCCTAAGCCTTATTATACAACCAGGAATCATTCAAAAACTAGGACGTAATATCTAGAAAGTAAGGAGGTATTATGGTATGGACCAACTTTTGAGTTTGAATTGAAGTCATTTTATTATTGCTGTGTACTCTTTGCACAAGAAGTTGAAGTGGTAATAATGGGGAGCTACTGTTCAGTTCTTTAAAAGATAGCAAAAGAGAACACACTTCCTTCCCTACAATCCTAGCAAATTAATTGTTTAAATTGCAATGAAGTTCTTCAGTGATACCAAATACAAATTTGCATATTTGTGGGGAAGTTACTACTTACATGAGTATTTCAAATACTGCACGGCTGCCAAATCCTGGGAAATCCAAGCTCTACATACATTTGTGCATTATCTAGATAAACAAGTTATTGATATCGCTTTCAGGTGCTTCGTGTGTGCCAGAGCACAAAAGTGATAGGAAAGCACAAACGTGCAAAACATTGGGAATGAGATTCACTACTGCAGATACGTTAATGAAGAATAAAACATGTTAATGAAAACTCAACCAAGCATTCTTGTGACTGCATTTTTCAAAACCATCCCTAGCAGAGGGGGAGGAAGGAAGAAGGACCAAAGAACAGGTAAATGCACACACACACACACATATATATGTGGGGTTTTTGATTATCGGCGTTAACGCGACGATTCCACGCGATTAACCACTTAAAAAAAAAAGTGCTATGCCCACCTCATATATATATATATATACACTGTATATCAATTCCAGTATATACATAGTATATAGAGTAATTGAGACATCACATGTCAGGAATTCCCTTTGCATGTGATGAATAATTATATAATTAGAGATTTTTGCTAACTTTTGGACCAGGAAAACAGATCACAGTAACCCTCAGCTAATCTGTAACTAAAGCCCTAGAGTTTACTTACTGAAGAGTTAGTAACTGGGTTGGTGAGACTTCAGTCAAGACCTTTCAGAAATAAAGTATTTTGACATTACAGTCTGATCTATAAGCACATCTATGTCTTTCTGTACATTTTAATACACAGATGACCCTGTAGCATAATTCATTGTTTATGTAAAAAACATCTGCCATCTGCAGGGTTAGCCTAATTTAGAATATATGTGAAGCTACAAATCACTTTTCAGCTCTATAAAATAATGCACAACACATCCTCAATTTTTTCAAGTTTCATGTTTTAAAGGGAATTAACTGAGTCACAGAGAAAAAATATGTTAAAGAGATGCTGTAAACAGCAGCTTTATAGAGGCAAGTCATTTGGGCCACTTCCATAGTTCCATAGTGTACATCATGACACTTAGGTACTTTTGTACAATGATTTTTAGTATCAGTAATGTGGCTTTAGATAAAACGAAATAGCATATTATGACAGAGCTGTTGTTTTAAGAATTTACCAACAGTTTTAAGTTAATCATTACATGCACATATTCTTTACACACTCTTGACACATTTGTCAAGGAAATGTAAAGCTATCTGTTGCACTTAACATCTATACTTGCAGCATACGTAAATCATCTCAGAACCAAACACATAACTCAAAACAGCCTCCAGTGTTATAAAAAGAATATAATTCAAAATTATTTACAGTTTACTGATCTGTGTCTAACTACTGAAAGAGGCTTCCATTAAAACCCAGATGCAACCAAAACCTTTTTATTTATGCTATGTATTTAGAATATGCTTTATTATTTTTGTCGGTAGATTCTGGTATTTTGGTATGCAAGGCACACCTGTTAATGCCAGCAGGTCTTAGTGTCAGCAGGTTTTTTAATGGTTAAGGTGTTACTGGTTATTGTTAAATAGTTATGGTGTTACAACGGACAAAAAATATGAAGTGCGATTAAGGTAAGATATTTATATTTTGGGAATTATACTAACAACATATCACAATATATTTCATATCTATACGATAATGCAGAATGCGCTGTCTGCATATAAAAAACAAACTACTGACGGCATGTAAGATTTTCTTGCATGCAGCAGCTTCTGCTGCCATCCAGTGGTCAATATTCAGAAAATTCTGTGTACTTTCACCATAAACACTATATTCCACGATCACACCTTTCACCTACACACACACACACACACACACACACACATTAACGATCCAGAGTTAAGGAACATATACGGCCACATAAAGGGCCACAGAAGCAACCGCATCATTACAACAGACAGGGAAGTATCTCAAGTACCCCAAGTGTCCATACATTTCATTACCATTGACATTTTTGTCTGACAGCCCAGTAAGTGACAGCAAAGGTGTGTGGTACCTCTGTGCTTTGAATTTTTCATACATTTTTGTGCGATATAAAACGGCCTGTTTAACCGAGCAGCACCCAACTATGGAGCTCAAAATGAAGTGTATTACTCTCACAAACAAACTTAAAACTAAAAGTAACAATACAGACATACTTTACCAAAAAGTTTAATTATAGAAATGAGACCCCGGCTTCTAACATATTGTTTGTAACAACGGCGAAATTAGCTTGTAGGTGTTCATTTTAAATGTTTATTAAAAATAAATATGACTGTAGTAAACACTAACAACAGAGTCGGGGAGAGAAAACCAGAACACTGTTACCTAACATAGCCTACCTGTTTCAGCGACTTCTGTCAGACATTCAACCAACTATTGTCCTAAAGAATATTTCATTTGTCCTCTGTAATATTTAATGTTACTAAAGTTTTCGTTTTTGGTTTTTATTTCAGCTTTCTTCAGCCTCTGGTTGTTAAGCTAATGAAAAGCTTACAAGCACCTAAAACCGTTAAATTAAAAATGCAGTTCTAGCTTTTTCAGCTAGTTCTGATTGGTTGACTAGTTCAGCGGGCGTTCCCACGTCTCAAAACGGAGCGTAGACTGTACACTATATGAACAAAAGTATTGAGACACACCTCTTACTTAATTAATTCATGTGGCCTCTTAGTTCCAGAAAAGGATAATCTTAATGCTTCAACATAGTGCCTCCTTTTTGAGAACGCCAGGCTTCCAACTTTGTGGACACAGTTTGGGTACAAATATTTAGTTTGATATAGGGTTCATTTGTTTGGGTTTTTTCGTTATGTCTGATATTTAATGCTGTGTAAAATCAGTCCACATCTTGTGCTATCAAACCATAATCGTATTAGCTACAACACTCTCCCTGTGTTACTTCAGGTTTATGGCTGTGATGCGTAATGAGAATTACCAGATTGTCTGCTCCAAAACAGTTCTTATTCGGTTCTTTATCGATATCTCTTGTATTTAAAAACATTATTTTGAATTTTAAGTGCTAATGTATTGTTTAATGCAAAACACATGTAATTTTATTTATTTATTTTTTAATGGCGGCTTTCAAACGGTACACATTTTACGTTCCACACTTGTTAAAGCATTTAAAAGTAATATATTCTTTTTCTCTATCTTTCCCCCTCAAATATTACAGAAATAAAATGTGTAAACACGAAACGTGCCCTGACTTTTCTTTCTGTTGCATATAAACATTAGGTTCAAGTTGTATTCAAGAAAAAATATGTACTTGTACTTCTATTTTTTGGACACAAGGTGGAACTAGAGCACTAACATTAATTCGTAATTGCTGGTTACATTAATTATTATACACAACAAGCAGATGACCAAATTCAATAGACATATATACTAAATGCTTAGTCCATTTCACTACCTCTTCAACATGAGTCCTTAAAGGTACAAGTAAAGATACAAGTTAAATTCCATTCTACTGTTGTTCATTTGCCTATAATATTTTTGCCACTAGTGATGGGACATCAGAACTGCACAGTATATGTTCTGCAATAGGTATCACAATGTTAGCCTTTGCAATATTGATTGGTTACAATCCTGCTAACTATATGGACAAATGTATCAGGGCGTCTGACCATTACACCAACAGGGACTTTAATATCATTGTATTCAGATATAGACTTTAATATGAAGTCCCCCCCCCCCTTCGCAGCAATAACAGCTTCCACTCTTCTTAAAAGGCGGCTTTCCACAAGATTTTGGAAAGTGTCTGTGGGAAATTGTGCCCGTTCACAAGGCCCAGCTCGCAATCTCTATTCCATTTTATCCCAAAGGTGTTGGATAGGGTTGAGGTCAGGGTTCTGTGCAGGCCAGTCCAGATCTTACACACCCAAACAAGATTCAAGATACTTTATTTGTCACATGCAGTCATACAAGTACAACACACAGTGAAATGTATCCTGAACCGCTCCAATTACTGACTGTGCAAACATTAAAACAATAAGTAAAATCTATATAAAAATTTAAATCTAAAATTCTAAATTTAAAAACTAAAATTCTAAAATTAAAATCTAGGCCTTTGTATGTATAAACATGTCTTCATGGAGTTGCGTTGTGCACTTGGGCTCAGTCATGCTGGAATAGAAAAGGTTCTTCCTCAAACTGTGTCCACAAAGTTGGAAGCATGGCGTTATCCAAAATGTATAGATATGTTGAAGCATTAAGACTGACCTCCACTGGAAATAAGGGGCCACCTGAATTCAGTAATTAAGAGGTATGTCCCAATAATTTTGTCCATATAATTTATGTGCAAATGAGCTTGTAACCACTTATGAGTTCTGTGGGAATCCTGGCCAATCACAGTTCCAGGTGAGCAGCAGATCAACAGATATATACAGTATATATATTTGAAAACATGAATAACAAACATCTTGTTTTCAAAAATTGAGGTTCCTCCTATAGTCTGAGTAGAGAGATAAATTAACACGAAGAGCCATGTATTTCATTTAGTGTTATTGAGCATTTAGAGAGGAGACTGAATTAAAGAGTCTCCTCAGTGGTGGACATGTTGAAGTTTAGCATTGATGTACAGGTCTCAGAATCCAGAGACTTTGGGAGCAGCAGTAGACTGGAGCAGAGCCTAACAAATGTATTAAGAAGAATGAAATGAAGAAACTACCAACAAGTTATAAGGTTAATGAGCTATTTTAAACTTTATTAATCCCGGAGGCAATTGCTTATACACAAACTCATCTCATCACCACCCACAGACAACATACAATAACCGCTACAATAAATACACACACAAGTGCAATCATATCTTATGTTATGACTGCAGATACACAGACAACATAAAACATTATAAATTCAACAAAAATATGTAGAAAACCACAATATGAAATACACTATACTATATACACAAATGCTGGGGTATACATACTATAGACGAGCAGTTAAGTAAATTAATAATAGCAAAAATTTAGGTTAGAAGTGGCTAATTCTAAATAGTAGACAAAGGTTATATATATGTAACACATGTCACTATGTTTGTTAATAGGCTATGCTGAATACAGTGTATTCAGTCATCACTACTTTTTCACTATTGTGTTCATCCCTGTTAGTGTTGTTTGTCTGCCTGTGTGTGTCTCTGTATATGCGTGCTGTGTGTGTGTGTGTGTGTGTGTGTGTGTGAGTACCTGTCCGCTCCTTCACTCTCTCTCCGGCTCTGAGCTCCACTTCCTGCCTGCCCGCTGCAGCGATGGCCGTTCCTCCGCGGCGGGCTGTCGGAGTGGGGAGAGCCGGGCTGGGTGAGCTGTGAGCAGGGAGCAGCAGGTAAACCTGACACTTACTAACTCCTCTACTGTGGGTACACACATTTATTCACTTGGAGAAACACACACTCACTTTCTGCTCCTCACTCCGGTGTGTAAACACTGCTGCTAGCGGAGCCTCTCTGCTCTTCTGACCTTAAATACGGCTTTACCTCTTATACACTGGCACGCTGTGCTCGGACCAGTTTGTTTACTTGTTTGTTTATTTGCCTGCTTGTCAAAACATTAAGGGAAAACTTTAAATTCTCTTTTAAACTTTGTTCTCTCTTGTGTTTATCGAGGCCTTAGCTTAGCACCGTCGATGCTAATGGGCGGGACGTAAACACCCACAACGCACTTTCTTTGGTTAACCATGGGGACGGTGGGCGCTGATTGGTCCAGCTCGCTGTCAATCATAAGCCTGGTGTACTGGAGCCCGTGTACTCAGTCTGAATGGTGGTATGTGTTTCAGAGGTAAAGTTTCAGGTCTCTACCAGGGGAGAAGAGACGTCAATGTAAATAAATGCGAGCGCTTTCATTGATTAGGATTTTCAGGAGATCTGTTATTGAGGAAAAAAGTAAACAAAACAGCATTGTCTAATATTATTTGATATCATAAATGTGATTAGAAATGTTATTTCTAATGATAAATGCACTTATGTATACTCGTCTCAGGGCAACACTGTATTTGGCTGGTTCATGAACACACTGAAAACCTTTTAACTAACCTGGTTTCCTTTATAGTGCTGATACATTTGTTCTGATCATTGTGCTGAGATTCTGTCTAATCAATTTTCATATATTGAACTTGTTTTTGTTTCTTGTTATTACTGTTTTGTGATCAGATAGGAGGCAATAGTGTGCAAATTTGAGTTTTTATTTTAATGTTAATGTACAGAGAGTTTCATGCTTGTTTACTGCGAGACTGTTAAGTGAGGAGGTATGGTTGGTTTTTGGACAGCTAAAAAAAACTAAATTATTTTTAACACTGAAACAAGCAGAGAAAATTTCTGGAAAGTGTAAAATGTGTGTGTGTGTACAATAAACCCCCAGTTTTACGTGAATACTGCGAACTTCTGAGTTGGATATCTTGGCAAAGAAAGCATTCAGACACTTCAAACTCCACTGATCTCCAGGACGCATTTCCAACGAGTCCTCATTTCTATTTTTAGCCCGAAGGGGATACTCCCCAAAAAACGTTCACCTTGCGCGTTGCATATCTCGGCGGGGAATTTAAATTAAAAGGCGAATACAGCTTTACCTTTCACGTTTTCTTTAAGGGTAATGCATTAAATTGAGTTTAAAATGAAATTAAAGTGTTCTGGGAACATATTTGGGGGCATATTTCAGGTTTACACTATAAATATATATATATATATATATTTTTTTTTTTTTATTAATGTTTTTAGACAGACCAAGAGTCAGCTATAAAATAAATGTTATATAGATTATTAATTATGTTTAAATATTGTACAAATCAAATGAATATTAAAAGAATAATAATGACTAGATAGCTAAAAGTGTCTTGTAAACAAAGCCACAGAAATGGTTGTCTAAACAATGTAAAATATAACAATAAACTATAGTTAGTTTTTTTGTATAGGACTTGTCTGATGTGAAAAGTAAGTGACGAGACAGGCCTAAAATCACATGTGTGGGAGCACTTTAAATTTGATGGAGCAGCTCTGTTCAAAATCTGTTCAAAGTAGGACAATTTCCTCAATTAAATCTGGCATGTGCTTTCAAGAAAAAAGTGTTTTTGGGGGGGATTTCCTGCATGCTTGGCTACAAGAGCACAACAGCAGCATTCTAGTGTGTGGCTGAGTGAATAGTAATGTACACACCCTTGGGTAAAATACAGGTTTGAGTGAATCAGGTCTGACACATACTCTACAGTGAGTAGTGCTGGTGTTTTGGTGTGTGTGTAAGTAGCACATTGGCACAGGCTTGCATAGCCTTTCCACACAAACATGATGGACTGATTGAATGGATGTTTGGTGTCAGCAGGGTAGCGGAATGAGGGAAAGAGGGAGGCAGGGGGAAGGATGTGGGGTGGGTGGTGTGGGGCAGGGGCCTTCTACCATAGCAACAGAGCAGGAAGAGCAGCTGGCACGTTAATGATTTTGTAGTGGCCACTGGTGTAGAATGCCGCTAACCATACCTGACACACGCACACTTGTACACACACTTTCTTGTGTGTATACTGCGAGTGTTTGTAAATACTGGTTTGTTAGGGTGTGTGTGTAATGTGTTTTAGAGTAAGTAAATACTGCTGTGCTCCAGGTGTAATCTTAACCTCAGTGACACAAATATTAGCTTTTGTCTCTTTTATGGTATGTAATAAATGCTGTAGCATTTGGTTGGAAAATAAATTGTTCTTATTTAAAGACTTATGTCGTAATGGCCACATATATTCAATCATACTGGTGTGATGGACCAATAAAGAGCCAATCACGTGGTATACACTACCACGTAAGTTTTTGCACATGCTAGCGTTTCTCTTTGTGCTTTGATATTTAAAGTAATGCCAAACTGCTCAGGTGTTTAAAGCTCACTGCCAGGAGAACAAAGACTAAACCATAAACACACACACTACTCACAGTTTCCAGAATGGAATGTACAGCTTAGACCAGGTTAGTGTTGACTCCAGCAAACTTCCCACACACACAAACACACACAGCTTTTCCCATTGTGGTCCGGGATCCAAAGGTGACCCTATCAACACAAAGGTGAACATATGGTGTCAGTAACCCCACCCTTAAATCAGTCTCTGTTCTCTCTCTCTCTCTCGCTCAGTCTCTCTCAGTCTCTTTTCATTTAGTCAGCATTCAAATTAGAGCAAAGTAGTTCAGATGTGTAAGTTAAAGAAACGCCAGTTAACCCTATTCAGTATCAGTATCGCTACTATAATTACCCTCTACTCCCTGTGTGCGTGTTTAGATAAGTGCAGGATATGCGGTATAGTCACCTTGCGCATGCACATGTAGTTAAAAGCATGTATATGAGTCCAGAAACAGCAAAAGAAGCTGTTTATAGGCATTTAAAGTTTAATTTATTTGAGCTTCCACAAAAGCGAAGTTTCTAAGAGGACAAAAATACCAAATTACTCCAGTAATCACTATCACGGTGCCAGTAGCAGGTGTTGATTTTACTGTTACGGAAGCTTTACTACCCACATATCCACATATTTGTGTTTTTTCTTTCAATTCCTATTATTCAGTGCAGTTTGCTGTTAGTATCAATTTAACAAAGATAATCCATATCTACTAGCCTTAATTCATTGTCAGCATCATTAACCTTATTTATGGATATTTTCCTTTTCCTGTTTAGCTAAATTCCTTTGCTTTTGCGAATCTGAGACTAAGTCAGATACCTTGTCTTAAGTTGATCGTGCTTCACGTTACAAGCCCCTGAATAAATGAAGTGGAGAAACTTAACATGCGCAGATGTTCCAGACTGGAGTACTGCATGATACAGTTGAATAAAGGCTTTTTGGCCATTTGCATAAAACATTGATTAATCTCTTCCTCCTCTTTATCTTTTTCATCATCTTCTCAGTTTCATGTGCTGTTGTTCATAGTCATACATTGTAGTCTGATACACACATTGATTGTTGGCCAGTAATGTTACATTTGGCCTAAAATCAGAATCAGGACCAACTGACCCAACAGAGAGGAGACCTGGTGACTACAGGGTGAAAATCTCTTTGTTATGTCCCAGCCCTGTGAATCATCCTTCTTTTTTCTGGTTGTGCTGTGGTCATGATGACCCTTGGTCGGGCTCTGTTGTCTATCTGAGCAGCCCTCTGACTCATCACACTGTTTCACTCATTGATCTGTGTGGAATTCTGCTTTTTCTCCCTTTAAACATTTTTCTCATCTTTTCATCCGCATCTGCGCCATTGTTTTCAAACACCACTGAATAATATCTGCTTTGATGTTTTTTCATCTTTGACCATATTGTTTGTAACACTCAAAGCCCCTCCCTCATTCTTCAGTAATGCCTCACCGTTAATCCAGCGTAAATATTTATTTGCTGCATTTTCAATACCCTTACATCGTATATGAATTATTATTCTATACATAGTATAGAAACCTCATTGTTTCCCACAGATTTTCCATATACCTGGGGAATATACATTATACATTAACATTATACATTAATTATGAACAATTTATATAATTAATTTGCCTTTAAGAGTCACTCATTCATCACTTGGGCTATAAACTAAAGTGTAATAATAAATTGATTATACTGCTGTATATTGCAACTGTGATGCATTTCAGTGTATATCATATCACTTTTCTGTAACTTGAAGTATATAAACACTTCTCATGCATACAGTCCAGATGGGAAAGCTAAGCTGCAGAAACAGCCTGTTCTAAATGCATAGGTTTTGTGGCAAAAGCAACACATGTACATAAATCCCCTTATTCGTCCTACAGCAGCTTTTCCTTGCAAAAACTCACTTACACTTACGTTCTTAGGGGTGTTTCAGCCCTGTGCTCTCTTTTGAATGGTTAGTAATAACAGCCAATCAGAAAAGAGACCACTTATATACATATATCAGTCTTTAAGGCAAGTGACAAGAACAGCTTGTTTAATACCAAGGGTTAACAGAGGTTGGAAAATGGTTATGTAAGGCTGAAGTTTATGAATTATTTTTGGTGCACAAAACCCATACAAACGTCATGGAAATTATGAAATCGCAGGTAAATATATAGAAACTGGGCCATTTAGAAAAACTTTCTCATGTCTGTAATGGGAAAGATTGGCCAAAATATTTTTTGTTGTTGAATTACATGAATTGTATTTATTGAAACACCCATCTACAGCTGAGAGTTACTTGCTCAAAAACCTTGTGATTGGTTAGAGGCTCATTTGCATTATCTTGCAACAAACACATAGTAGTAACTGTGAAAAAACAGGTCAAACATATATTAATGATACAAGCTAGACCCAAGTAGTGTCCATTTAATGAAATTCCAGCTGCTGATGTGACCAAGAAGCACTTTTCTACTATATAGACATTTTTCTGGCTAAAGTTTTTGCAAAGACCACAAAGAGAACAAAAAATGAAAACTGATGAAGAGGAAGCCAGCTCTAGGGCTACAGCTTTATTAATTGCGCGCGATATTGAAAAGTATTGGTCAAAGTAACAGTGTCTTTTTAAGGCATTTATTTGTGCAAATACTGCAGCCTTGAAGGATCGAGTCTCCAAAACACTACCATGGGAACCTTGTCTTTGTCGTGGACTTTTGGTTAATTCTTTAAGTTACAGGATTAATTTAATTCAAAGTTGTGCCGTCTGTCCAAAACAGCTTTTTGCCTGTTGATAAAAAGCTCTCTAAAATGGCAGTGTGGAATGTCGGTGGTGTTTGCAGCATTGCATAGTTTAGTTCAGTTTTCACAGGGCACCTTTTTTTGTCTTATGCAGGTCATGAGTACCTTGAGGAGAACACCTGTGGAGAACAGCCTCACCTGGACCTCAGCTGTCTACCAAAAGACAGGCTCACAGTATGAGTGAGTAGTTACACACACACACACACACACACACACACACACACACACACACACACACACACACACACACACACACACACACAC
>JBBPDH010000124.1:24282694-24312392 GCA_037974565.1 Clupeocharax schoutedeni
AGAGGAAGAATTTCGTGCTGTTCACACTGTGTGCAGTGGTGTGTTCACGTATGACAGAATGGTCACTTTCACTTGTCGAAGTGTACTAATGAGGTACAATAGTGTTTCCGAAGAAGTTATATCTCTTTTTGTCTCCACTAAGTGCCTCAAACAAATCTCCTGGACAGTCTATGCCGTGAACCTTGCATACTTTTGAGAATCCTATGTTTATCTTGATAAATGCTCATTGTCACTCATGTAAACATGATTTTCTTCCGCAATCACACGTCTGCGCTTTGTATCCCGGTGGACCGAAAATAAACGCGACACTAGCATCCCCCGGAAATCAGATAAAATTCAACCAATCAGAAGGCGACTTCGACATTCCTGAAGTGTTTCCAGTTAAGTGTACTATATGGATCAGACGTTTAGCCAACGTTTCGTCTGAGGCTGAGAATAGCAATGTGCTAAGTACAAGTCGCGCTCAAGTCGTGAGTTCAGCGTTCAGTAATCTTTAATAGATTTATGTGCTTTCTGGCATTGTTCTACACACTGTTCTCCATGGACAAACGTATGTCACATATGTATATAAGATTTGTTTTTCAATTTTCATTAATAGGCTATATGGGATATTAGTTTCCACTGTTTGTTAGCTAAACAAAGGTATGATCATTTAGTTAAGCAGAGGTACCGTAGCCATGTCAACAAACCATAACCAATCCACCAACCCAGAGTGTGAATTACCCCTCCATATTTGCCTTCATAACACTGGTAAGAACCCACCACAAACTGTTATTTTTGTCTGTTTTAGGGGGTTCTGGGTACCTTCCAGTACCCCCTGTGATTCGAACCATGCGCCACCCCCCCCCCCCCCAGCAAATTAAGACTACAGACCTGTCGACAAAACGATAGCACCATTAACAAGCCAGCTTCCCTGTCAAAACATTGAAACTACAACCATGTAAACAGACCAACCTTCCCTCATCAACAACTCGAACCTATAGATCAAACACGACCAACAGCCACCCGCAGTCAACAAATCAACCCCCACCCACCCACCCCTGTGGACAATAAAGTCCCAAATGTTTCAAGGCACCTCTGGAGAATGGAATAACAAATCAAACCTACAAAATCATCAAATAAACCCATGCCCATTCTCCCCCGTCACCAGATACACTAAAGCCCCAAACGTTGTAAGACAGCTCTGGACTGTGGAATTACCCACTAAGCCAAGGGTCTCAAACCTGTCCAGAAAGGGCCGATGTGAGTGCAGGTTTTCATTCCAACCAAGAAGAAGCCAGACCTGAGTAACTGAAAACCCAGACCAACTGTTTACAGAGGTGGGATCAGGTGTGCCTCCTGCTGGGTTGGAACGAATACCTGCACGAAGCTACGAAGATAAGTTGGCTGTTGCTGCAGCAAAAGGGGAACACGCGCCCTTATTGCTACCCTTGATTAAAACCCTTGATTAGAATCACTGGATGATCAGATGTTTGCAGACATACTTTGTACCTCACATCCTCACATTGTCACTCTATGCAGGTGCCAAGGTCCACGGCCCGTGTCTTCCTCCAGCTCCGCCGTCTCTCTGGCATCCTCAGGGTCCAACAGCCTGCCACACCCCCACAGCGCCGCCATGGCAGCAGCCCAGCAATGAGACTTCAGGGACCACATTCCTTTCCCACCAGTGAGGGATCAGCAGGGGTCAGCCGCCCCCTCACTTCTTATTTGCGAAAGATCACAGAATAATGGCGGAAAAAATCGAGGCCCTGAACACAACAATCAGAATGACCCAGACAGGAGAGGAGGGGAGCTTCAACCTGTTCTCTCCTGCATCGATATCCCGAGAGTTCTGGGACCGATTTAGGAACCCCCCCCTTCCTTTTTACCATTTTTCTTTCACTCTCTCCATTCCTAAAGGGTTCTGAATACCTGCCGTAAATGGATCGATCAACATCGATTCCTTTCTGCCTCTTCCAATGTCAGGGGTCAGTTCCGTTTTTTATTACGTTTTATTTGCTGCCTTTTAAAGCCTGACTACTGGACAACCTCAATATGTTTACTACTGATGAGGGGAAAAACTAAAACACTGGGAAATAATTCTGGAAGCACGCCGGTAAGGATGGACAATCTTCTTCTGCGCCGCTGGATATACACAGAAGAGGATTTCACCTGAACCGAAGTGAACGGAACTCTGCCACCAGCCGAGCCGTGTTCACTCGCTCCGTGAGATCCACTGTAAAGAAAAGAGCAGGAAAAGAGAGATGGAGGGTTGGTTGACGAACGCGGAAGTTGTTCTCTCTTCCTCCAAGCTCATGCATGTGTTACTGTATGTGTGTGTCTTAGTGATTCGGTTCAGGGTGGTGGAACAGGGTGGATTGCAGTCGGATGGATTTCTAGAATGAGGGTTCTAACGTGTTCTAAAATGGCAGGTACCTTGGGTTCTATATGTAGAATTAATACGGAAGGTAGAACGGAACAGCACACAATGAGGCAATACTGTCCAGCTAGCAGCCCCACATATCAAGGGATGGGGTCACAGACCAAGGCCAGAGAAGCCCAGCTTGAAAGACTGTTAGCCAATTAGCTGTCTAGCTACGGTGTTGGTGAGGTACAGTTATATCAGGTAAAATATCAAAGGATAGCGCAACAGTTACTTTCCCGAGCACATTAGCTACCATACATTGTTTATTCACAATGAACAGGTTAGGTTAAGGTTAAGCTAGTTAACTATTTAACACACCCAACAGCATTCAGTCTCTTAAACAGGAAGTTGTTTTTGGTTTTGAATGCACTGCTAGATGCTCCAGTGTTTTTACTGGAGTTTGTGAAGCTTTTTTGCATTCAAAATTAATTTAAGGTAAAATAGTCCCCAAAAATGGTCTCACTCAGAGAGACATGTGAAGGTTAACTGCTGGTTTGGGATAGAAAATAAAACTCTGCGTATTTGATTATAAATGTTAGCCACCTTTGTCAGTACTTCAGCTAGCAAGATGATTGTTCAGCTATCTTCTGTTTTACACAATGCTGTCAAAATCCCATTTAACCTGATGAGGAACTCGAGTGTATTCTCATCAGACCTCGGCAGCATTTGCTAACGTCGCTAGGTTTCAGGTTAAAATGCCACACTGCTAATATTGTAGCAAATCCAACAGGCTACAACAGTATCACCGAGTATTACAATCATTTTGGCCCAAATGTGGTCTTTCATTTAAGGGCAGCTGATGTCCTGTTGGCTAGGGATCTGCCCCTGAGATCGGTAGTTTGTAGGATTGAGTCCCAGGACTGCTAGTGGCACCACTGAGGTACCCTTGAGCAAGTTACCACACCCCACACTGCTCCCAGGGTGCTGCGTTGGTGGCTGCACGCTGCTTCACTTGGTGAATGGCATCACAGAGGAAGAATTTGGTGCTCTTCACACCGTGTGCTGTGGTGTGGCTAGTAACACTTTATGTTTAAGTGTTTAGTGTTTATATGCTATCATTTCTCATTCAACTGAATGGGATTTGGGCCTGTCCTCCCAAAACATCTGCTACAGAAGATACATGTACGACATCTACGGCCCAGGCTGGACAATATCTGCTGCTAATGCAGATATGAAAGGTGCAGGAAGGGCTTTTTACATTGATGCTCCCACACTGAAAAAAATCAAACAAGTGATAGCGTTCTGCTTACAGCTGAATTTGTGGATATGCACGCAATATTATAAACAAAATGGCTTTCCGCAGCCCAGTTCGTGGCCTTAAATTTTCTGCATCGAGGTGTTGACGAAGTCATTCAAAGTGGTTTGATGTGAAGCGCATCCTTATAGAGAAGAAGACAGAATTCTTCATAGTGGTGGTGAATGGAACCGAACGTCTAAAGAGCAAAAACTGCCTCTAAAAACTCCCTCACAGGAAGTTGTTACCTGAAAACGGTTTGAAGGCACTCACTGATGCCTTAGATGTGGCTTCAGCAGAGTCTGATAAGCTTTTTTGAGTAAAATGTAATTTTTGGATAAAAAATAAATTTTCTGTTGTCTGCATATTAGATACCCCTGGTTCCATTCACACCCACTGAATAAATCTGGTTTCTCTACAATTAACCATTTCACCAAAGCATGTATACAGTATACATCTCAGTTATTGTATTATGGAGAAATGTTTGAAAAATTGGTGAGAATTGACTTTAAATACTTTGGACACACTTTAACACCATTTGATGATGCACAGAAATGTACAAGAGATCCGCCCCTCCCCGACCCTTTAATTATATGGGGTTGCAGCTTCGCTTAGACCTTTAAATTGCTGCTCAAACTCAAAGCAATGAGATTGGTACCACAATAAAACATAATACACAGTACACACTAATACACACACTTTACTACTGAATACATACAGATGTGTTGTCTTCAGAACACACACACACACAAACTTGAGCTTTGCTTAGACACAACTGACTAAGATAGCCATACGCTCCGGCCGACAGCCCACCTCCCTGACTGTGTCTGTATAGATAGATGAAGTTTCGTTATGCATAAGGACTGTGAATATTTGCGTGTGTTAAAAAATTGTGTTATCGGCTAAAAGACTGTAAGATATCTCTGAATTACCGAATTAAAGAATGAGCTCGCTGTTGAAAGTGGAGAAAATCTCGTCTGTGAGGGTGGTCTTGTCTGGTCTGTCCCGGGTCACACCAACACCGTTTTGCCCATAAACACATGGAGTAAGACACAGTACTGTGGAGAATCAGGACTGAACTGTAAAGGGGATAGTTCAGTCATACAGGCATTTCATATAGAGTATTTATAGTATATAGTATATTACATATAATACATGCAGCAATAGATTTATATATACTGAATATATATATTTTACATTGTCATATATATATCATGTATACTAGAGATGCTCCGATCAGCATTTTTGGGGACGATCACCGATTACCAATCACCAAGATCATAATCTGCTGGTTGCCGATCACAGAATGGCAGGGGAATGGGAATCTTTTATCTATAATCTACCAGCTCAGCTTGGTGCAACTCTACTCACTTTTTTACTTTTCTGTATCTAAAATCTGAATGTTAGCATTAACGCTAGCGTTAGCATTAATGCTAACGAACTCTAACGTTGCTTCTTTAAGCCTTGTCTGGTGCAAACAGTCACAAACCAAGAAATAAACCCCTCTGATTTCATCCCGATGAATTCCGTAATTCTGAACGTGATACTTTCCACCTCGTACTGTCCCTGCTGTATGCATCACTCACAGTCTGCTGGTTGGGGATGTTCTTGGCTTTGCCTGGTTTAGTTTCAGTTTCATGTGATCCATGTGATCGGCTTTTTTGGGGTTCGCCGATCAAACTATTTTTAGCCAATATCAGCCAATCATGATCGGTGGCCGAATAATCGGAGCTAGAACGGTATGTTATCTAGTATGTTTTGCTTACTGTAGATCCTGTATATACTGCAGTAAGAAAAGTGGATATGGGGTCTTTAAGACTTTACCCTTGAATATGGCATCAATTCCCTTCTTATGATCTTGCTGACTCAGTTCTCTGGTATGAAACAAAAGAAGAAAAGACACCCGGGCACAGCAGCAGCGCCTCGCTTTCACACCAGCTGATGAAGTGAACTGTCAGACTGATGAACGCAAGCGTGATGCACCATTTACTGCAGCCAGAGTCGCTGAAGTCAATTGTTTTATTTCAGCAATTCCTTACAAAGCACTGCGTGCCTCTTTGTGTTATGTCCACTGTCCACAAAAGGTCACAGATGCTATAAAAATGGACTATAGCACAATGCATTGATGAAAATCACTAATAGCAGCCAAGCTGAAGTCTTGTGTTTATAGATTCACAATTGTATACAGCCCTCACCCAAGAGATCTGGACAAAACTGGGAGAAAGATATCAATAGATCTGCTGGAGATAACTTTTTTCTGAGCTCCACCCACAACGTTTACGTAGTTTTAGTTACTGAAAACAATCCTGTTTTAAGCTCATACTACAGCCATTTTCCAACCTCACTTTACCCTAAAGAAAGTACATTTCAGGGCCCTGGTGCAACAAAAAAACAAAAACAGACCCACAGAGAACAAAGCCAGAAACACCACACGAGTGCAGACTGGACAAAACACGCAGAGCGCAAAAAGAGAGAGAGCAAAGAAACCACAAGTAGCATTTAGCATTTGTATTTAAAGGAATACAATACTATAACAGGTACAGTATTCTAGCACAGGAAGAGCGAAAGGCAGAATAGATGGAGGACAGCGATAAATAATAATGATAATTGTTAGCATGTTAGCATCAGCAGGACAGAGAATAAATAAAGGGTGTTTACAGTGGAAGTCGTGGTGTAAGATTTTCAGGCAGAACAGTTTAGTGGGAATAGGAATTGTTTTAGGAGAGGACCAAGTTCAGTTCAGGGGAGGTTATGTGTGTGTGTGTGTGTGTGTGTGTGCCACCCCGTACTATCACTACAGTATATGGCGGGAATATTAATGTGATGCATCAAATAATGCATCCCAATACACTTTTATTGTGTGTGTGTGTGTTCGTGTGTGTGTGTGTGTTTGTGTGTGTGTGCCACCTCGTACTATCACTACAGTATATGGCGGGAATATTGATGTGATGCATCAAATAATGCATCCCAATACACTTTTATTATGTGTGCGTGTGTGTGTGTGTGTGTGTGTGTGTGTGTGTGTGTGTGTGTGTGTGTGTGAGAGAGAGTGTGCATGTGTGTGTGTGTGTGTGTGTGTGTGTGTGTGTGTTTGATTGGCACACAGTGGGCGGCCGTCTGCAGTCTTGATCTCTGGCTTTTCAAGAACTGCACCAGCCATCACAGGCATCGCAACCTTGCAAACAAATGACTGTCGGCCTATGAAGGAGGAATACATCTCTTCATCTCTTCCACTTCTCTTGCATCTCTCTCCTTGCTCTTGATCCATGTTATTCTTTGCCATACTTACACCCTGTAGTCATCATGCTCTGTTTATGTGTTTAAAGATTTTCAGGAACTGAAATGATTACACAAAAACCAGTGTGCAGTGTGATTGGGTACACAATGAATAATGGCATGCTGACTGAAACTCTTATAGTATCACTAATCAAGATCTCTTTATCTGTATCCTTAGTCTGAGCAACTGGGTTTGCTATTTGGAGTGTCTTCTGTGTTTAGGTACAATGGATAGAGTTAGAATTAGGGGTCTATCCCAAAAATCCTATAGGTATATCTGAGAGTCTGGAAACGAAATCAAACTATGCCATGGTGTTAACTCTATGCTGTCTATGACTGTACTGTCATTCATAAGAGCATAGTAACAAATATTCTTGTATTGGCAAAAAATTAGACTCAAAAGCAGGTGCACAATGATGGTCTTGATACCTAAGTATTGGAGCCTTAATCCGTTAATTATTGCAGCTTTAAACCTTCTGTGATCATAATATCAGGTTTTGAGAGCCCTTGACAACAATATGCATAACATGTTTTGAATATAAGCCTTCAGTTTGAGACTGTCTACAACTTCCTAGACCCACACCACAATCGGACTGTGGCTGTTTCGACTGGGACAGAGGTGCTCCATATTGCATCTGTTTAATCCCGAGCCACAGAAATGGCATTGCTTTCTCACATCCTGTACGATAAACAGACATCTTATGAAGGCAGCATACATTTCTCTCTCTCTCTCTGTCTCTCTCTCGCTCTCTCTCTCCACACCCCATCTCTCTCTTTGCCCTTCATCTGTCTTGTTATTGGGTGAGCTGTCATCAAGTCACCGAGTTCCCCCAGCTGTGCCAATAGGCTGTTTGATGCTCAGTGGAGTCAGAATGAGGCTCTAGTAGGGAAGCTCAAAAAGCTCAAAACAAAACCAAAACAAAACCAACATACACTCAAATATAGCATGTCAGCGGCCTTTTAGATTCAGAAGTCTCTCCTACCGCTGCCGTCAAGCCCAGTGATTAGTATGACTCAACCAATCAAAATCACCATGTACTCACCTATTACTCAATCTGCAGCTCTGCCTGAAAGACTTATATTTTCACAGAGAGGTAAACCATCTGAATTGTAAACTTCTTTAAGGTGTAATAATCATGACCATTTTGGACAAATAAATATTCCTGGCAATTTCGGTATGCACTAGCAACAGCATTTAAGAGTTTTCCACAATATAAAACCACTCACATGTTCACAGATGAATGTATAGTAAGATTTTATTTTTTTTAGCTACACAGTAAAAGAAAATACTTTTTCAGTTTGCCTTGTGTTTTCAACAGTCTAAAAGAAGACAACATAATATTATAATTTAACCTTGTGTTACTATATATTTCCCAATGTATTTGGAACCTTGAAGAAAACATCGAATCATACATTTGTGTTGTTAATGCGTATAAAATAAGTTATTAACTGAATAAGTAACAGTGAGGAACCCTGCTCTTTGTTTTTAAGAAAGTGCTGTAGTATTACTCTTACTAACAGGAAACAATATTATTAAAATCTTGAAATGGGAAATCTCTTTCTCCCTCTCTTCCTTGCGCTAGGCTTTTAAGAGCTGAGTAGAAGGAGTTAGATTGCCTACTAAGAAGTTCAGGGAATGATGGCAGAATCATCCAATCATGGCCAGTTTTGGAACAAATTGGGGTCTGGAAGTCATGCAACCAGTAAAATGTATGTTAATATGTCAGTGTGTAGAGAAAAACATCAGTAGCACTAGAATCCTGAAAGATTACTAGCAGACATTTCATTCTCATACTATTCTTGTTTGATTTTGACAGTCATGCTTTGACATGAAGTTCTAGCATGAATTGTTACACTTATTTATTTTAATTGTTACAGGTAGTTATTAATGTATATAAAATAACAGCAGACATTAATATGACTTGTGAGTACAACCATTTGAATCACCAGCAGCGTTAAAAGGCTCTTAATTGTGAGGTAGTGCATGGGAGGGAAGAAGAAAAAAAACAAATCAGACCAATGTCAGCTGCCTCTTATGCTCAAGAGTCTATCCTACAGCTCCTGTCAGCCTGATGTTCCGTGCTTGACGTCTGACACTAACACTTTCGCTCGTGTTCTCAGAGAGCGGCGGAGCATCACTCACTGTCTGATGTGCAAATGTCAAGGCAATTAGCCATCTAAAAGCCAATTAGCCATTTAATTACCATCCACCCGTCAAATTGGATCGCAGTGAGGAAAGCAATGCTCCAAGAGGTAATAATGCTAAATCAAGCACCTTGAGCAACTTTCTCTGATTCTGAATACTGACAATTAAGGAGTATATCTCAGACTCAAACTCATCAGAGCAGACAGGCATCAACATTAGTGAGAAAATCTGAAAGAGAGCTAAAGAAGCCTGCCACTGACCTTAAAGATATATCTGTTTTTAAAATGATACTAAATTTTCTGGAGTCCACCCACATTTTTATTAAGCCAGTGATCATTAATACTAGGTGCAGAATACACCAGTGTTCCACACCTCGTTGGAAGAATATCCGTTGTAGCAACAAGAATATATTACCTTGCGATGAAGGAAGTCAATGTTTGTGTCTGAGAGAGCATTAGGCATGTCCTTTGAAAAGGAGGCCCACTACACTGGCCCATCGATCTGGAGGAGAGAGAGAGGGAAAGATCAATGGACAATCAAAGCTGTACGACCTGTGGCAGCCTTCCCTTCCAAAAGGAAGTGATGGAGACTTAGAGTCTTGAGAATGCTGCGTGTGAGTGTGTGTATTTGTATGTGTGTGTGTGTGTGTGTGTGTGTGTGTTATTGGTGATCACATAATGTATGATGAGAACAAATCAAAGCTGTGTCAAAAACAGATATGCTGATCTTGTGAGGAAGTGTAAAAGGAAGTTGGTACCTTACTACAGATGTAAGGAATTAAAGTTATGAATAACAGAAAAAACAACTCGTGTTCAACAGAACAGAAGTCACCATCAGTTTGATCTACTCATCCATCAGGAGATGAGCATGATAATGATCTGGAAGTATTGGGGTGGGAGTAAGGTGAACATGGGTAAGAGTAAGCTTGCTCGTTTGGGTGAAAAGATCCCTCCAACAAAATCTAGCTGCACTTTGCAAGGAATAAAAATACATATTATCTCTTGAAAATGAAAAACAGTTTGAGTAGACAACAAAATATTTTTGCTAAATAATTTATTTTGCTTGGGTTATTAATTACTTCAGACAAAAATGGTATTTTATACGTATTTTAAAGTATTCTTAAAACAAATTAAGTTTTGGGCAAGTTTTAGAAGAGGTGTACTCTTGTTTGTGGTGGATTTTCCTGCAATCTAGTTTTTCCCCAGATATTTATCCTGATAAGAAGACTGTGTCTGGTCTATGAGACTATTCCCAGAGTAGCACAGCATTTAAATTGGAAACCTCAGACCTTAAGTCTTATGTAATCAGTTTTTGACAGTTTAGTAATGCATGTTTTGAATATTAGCTCTGAATACAAAATTCAAGATTCACCAGATTGGACCCCAAGTGCTTCCTCAAACACTAAGTTTAGGACATCAGATTGCATCTGTGTGATGTCAAGACATCTTCATTCTGCCTCAAATAATATTCAAAAGACATACTGACTGACATTGTTGGGTTTATATTATGTTCGGTAATTGGCAGGATAGGTAGGGTGAGCAGAATACGTGCTGGAATAAGGATTAATGAGTTTAGGCACACAGGACATGCTGGTACTTGTCAGAAGATAGTGGAGACTTGGTGCTGGAGCAGATGAGATCAAGCTTGGTGTATTAATCTGAGAGACTGACAGATCAGAGAAAGAACAGTGGGCCAGCACACACCACACTCAGTGCTTGGCTCTGCCTCAGTAGATGTTGTGTTTTAAACATTCTCAGTGCTGAGTGATCATGTGTTTTTGCTTTGTAGCTAATTAGCAGCATCAGTCATCCCCCATGCTGGACAATCCTGTTTGGTGGAGAGTAACAGCGCTTCTTGAAGAATACTTGTGTTTATTGGAGAATGGTGGGGTTTGTCAGTGAATTATGTTGTTTATTATAGAATGATGGTTTGATAGAGAAAGGTTGTGTTTGGTGGAAGATAATTGTGCTTGTTTTGATTTTTTGCAGAATTGTGGTGTTCAGCAGATAACCAAATTGGATGTTAGAGAATAAAGCTGATTGGTAATGAATGATGGTATTTGTTGTCAAATAATAATGTTTGGTTGGCAGAAGAAAGGTGTTTGACAGAAGGATGGTGTTTGGTGTACTTGATGTACTTGATGTACTTGATGTTTGTTGGACAATGATGGTACAGCCATTAGATTATATAAAGAAAAATAAACATAAATGTCCGCCAGTGTGTGTTCACATTCAGCAAATGAACAGTTACTGAGCAATAACATGTTCAGAAGTGTGTCCTCTGCAGAGAAAACACTTACTTAAATTACCAAAAACATGTAAATTGTCAACCGTAAATTTCCACACACCTATGTCAGTTATTTATTTGTGATTGTTGAATAATTAATAGCAAGTTTTTCTTTGAACACGTCTTTGTTCTTTTCTTCATTTTTTGTTATGAAACCCTTGAGCAGAATCTTCTCTGATTTGGTAGGCCTTGGACTTGTCCATTACTTGGCTTCTCTCATTGTCACATGTTTTGTGGTCCCTGCAAGGTCACCCCCTTCACGTAATCCATCCAATGCTTTATCATTTTTATTAGTCATAAATACAAACCAGGACATTCACATGTCACTCTTCATCTCTTTTTCTCCTCTCCAAAATCATTCATATCTCAGTTTTGAATGAGCTACATAGCAGCCCCCCTTATCCTTCACCTGCCTTTTTTAAAGAAAAAAAGTAGAGGAAGAAAATCAAATCATAAGCCATGCTAATATTCAATTTCCTGTCACCTTCCCCCTGCTTTGGTGGCTGTGACTTACTGCGGCAAGCTGATAGGTATCACTGAGCTTTTCTATGGCAGAGCAGGGCCGGGACGGGGCGTCTAATAAAAAAACGGCCCAAGGATAATGGTAATCCTTTATCAAACTCATTACACCTCATCTGCAAGGTTGGACGGGGGGGCATTTTCAAAGCAGGACCTGTGAGGAAGCATGAGTCATAAAATTGAAGGGTACTGCACAAAGAGAGGAAAGAAACGAGCTGCATTGTAAATGTGTCACGGAGCTGTTGTCTGCCTGATGAAGGGTAAGAGCTTGCTGACCCCTCCGTAAGCCCTTTACACACCAAAGGAGTAAATTACAGAGGAACCATCCAGATTTTCTCATTATAGAATCTGATGCTTAACAGATTGCGTAAAAAAGGAGGTGGTGAAAGGTGTCGCAACCACTGGAAATCATATCTGGACGTGAAAAAGTGAAATGTCTTAAATGTGTCAGTGTGTTGCCTGCTTTCATTTAATGTTTGAACTACTTTTTTTTCCTTGCACCATGTAGATACATGGCCTGTGGTTTTAACCTTTTCACAGAAAATGAAAAATATAATTTTGTTTTGGCGGTGGCTCCAGAATGGTCACGTCAGACCGTATTCTGTTTCTTTTGATGACAATGATTATAAAAATGAATGATTTCTTATTCCATAAAACATTTCTACCCTCTGCTCCGAAAACAAATAAGATATAGATTAAAAGCTTAGAATCCACATTTTCTACAACAAACTATAAGCAGAAAACTATTAAAGTGACCATTCTGTCATACATGAACACACCACAGCATGAACAGCACGAAATTCTTCCTCTGCATTGAACCCATTAACCAAGTGAAGCAGGGGAGGGTACCTTGCTCAAGGGTACCTTAGAGGTGCTTACCAGTCTTAAGAATCAAATGCACAACTTCCTGATCGCAGGGCAAACCAGCAGCCTCCTAATATCAACTGCACCATGTTCTGTATGGTCACCAAATTTTAGCATCTAGTTGCTTTCTCCTTTGGGCTTATTCTTGGAATGGACTTATTTAAACACCTCCAATATTTCTGATTGTCCAAAATAGGATTCTGCTGACACCTTCCCATTAAGTATATGTGTTTTCTCCCTCACCCTCTCAATCTCTCTCTTTTTTCAGCTTAGCCCCCACAATATAGATTCTCTTTGTTATATTCTAGCTTTCACTTAGCTCTAACTCCATCTCAGCCTGTGAGCAGCACACTGTGCTCCATTACCATCCCCCAAATTCATACAAACTCATTTAGCATCTGCTAATGGGATTTAGTTGTGTATGTGTGTGTGTGTGTGTGTGTGTGTGTGTGTGTGTGTGTGTGTTTGCTTTATGTCATTGTTCATCAGAAAAGGTTATTAACACAGAGATGAGAGAAAAGAGGTTCTTTGGATCCCTGCATCCCTCTTTCCATCTGAGACACTCTGCTCCTTCCTATTCGCTCACGCTCATGCACACACACACACACACACACACACACACACACACACACACACACACACACACAGCAGGGGAAACAGACATATCTGCTCACTTCTCCAATTTGAATATGATAGTCAGCCATTGCCTGTCCAGTAATAACCCAACCAGCAGTGACATATTATCCAAAACAGTGGAGCATAACGATAGTCTATTGTGTGTAAATGGAATATACAGTTCTATGCTACTTCATAGCCATAAGAAAGCACTTCTCTAGAGCTTTGGCTTGATGGTATGAAATTGGAGTGGAGATTGTTTGGTGTCGTGTGAATGAATGTGTGGTTAATGGGCAAAGGTAAGTCACAGCAGGTTAAACATATAGGCATGCTTACTCAAAATATTATAAAGACTTTGAGACTGCTGCTGATGAACACTAGAATGCAAAAGTTCCCCAAATAGCTCAAATAATTTCCATACAAATACTTAATTAAAACTTTTCTTAACCTACATAAACACCATTACTCTCATAATAGACTTGTTAATTTGTTAAATACACATATGACTGTAATTTATTAAAATGAACAAAACTTGCTACAGGCAACTGTGTCAGATAACACCAGGGCTGGTACTTGCAAAGCAGTGATAAGTCCAAACAACTTCGGCAAGTCTTCATCATCTTAATGAAGGTCTGGCCAGGATGAAAGAAGCTGCGCGGATAAGATTTAGACTGTTTTAATGACTGTAGAATTCATCACGGCCTCTTGATGGCAGTTCTAAACTAAAGAATCAACTTTTAGACACCAAACATGTATTTGCTGGTCGATTATACCTGGAATAAGTGGAGAACCGTATACATTTTATATTTCACTAATCCACACATTCAAATAATAACAGATTCTTTGCTTGAAAGAATGGCTTTTGGAAAATTGGTGTAGCACAATTACATCAGTGGTCACTATACACTATACTCCTAGAGATCTACATTCTTGCAGGATTTAGCTTCAACTTGCATACAGCATACTCCTCTCCCATTATTCAACACTAATAGATCTGAACCAACCAGTCAAGGACTCCAGAAGTGAATTAGCTGGAGCAGGTTTGGCAGATTGTGTTTGGAGCTAGACTCCACAGGAAGTTCAGAATCAGGGTTGGTGACTACTGTTTACATTATGTGTACATTGAGTTCTTCAAATGTCTTCATATGTGTCTCATTTACAAAAATAATTTTCTAAACAAGCAAGATTAATTTGGTGACTTCTCAATGGCATTGCTCCAAGAGCCCTTTCTGGAGCCTCTGTTTATAAAAATTGAGCAATCTATGATTAAGACATTAGTGGGAGGGCAGTGGTCCCTCTTTATGGCAGAAAACCATTTGTAGCAGCATTCATTATAAAATATTAGTTCATTTTGTCTTTTGGGAAACATAAATGCTGATATTGCTGCAGCTCCCAAAATAGCAGCACTGCCTACACTGCACGATGGCATTTCAAATTCACGTGTATATTTCCTACACACATTAAACTGAAACTCACAATGGTTATTTACCCTTCATGCTCAATTCTGCACCTATAACCAGATGCTTTACCAATAAGGAGGTTGAATGCTGCAATATACTTTCATCTTGTAACTCCTTTTATAAAGAAGTCTTTACTACCATTTCAATGCAACACAGGCTTCCCATTTGACCCCCTGCTTCCCCACACAAACCTGTTGATCTATTGGCAGGAATCTGGCAAGTTTTTCTCCAGCAAGATTTCCTTTCCTTCTACACTTGACCTGCTATGTTTTGAACACTAGCCTGGGAGACATAAACATGGATTTGTCTCTAGGACACAGTGTTTGAAACATTTACCTTGTGCTTCTACTTATTGGGCACTTTATGAATTCTGTCTACCTTATTGGTCTACTACATAGGTTTATGTAGTAGACCAATACGCGCTAGCTCATCGATTGCTCATCTCCCCTCATCATCAGTTAATTTCTGAACACATAACTAGTGACCAGTGGTGGACCAATCTCAGCTGACATTGACATGGTAGTATGAATGGTCCTGGTATTGAGTGTACCAGAGTTTTATTTTTAGAATTATTTTTTCCATAATCTAAAGGCCCTTTCACATGCAGGGCTATAGGGAGCTCACCCTAGTTGCACTGATGGGAGATCTAGAGGATGACTGAGTTCATCAAGTGGGCTACGCTCTCTTCTATATAAGGTGGACGCAACAAGGAAAGGGGGTTACAGTAGACAGTATCAGGGTATGATTTTCACTGTTACATTATATGGCCAACTCTCTGTAGGTCAGAACATATTAAAGGGTGAAAGACATTGTTTGAACAGGGCAGGTTACAGGGGCCTGCAGAGTGTTTGATAGCTGTTGTATTGTATGTGGTGTGGTTGCTGAGGTGTGGAGAAAACTGTTTCAGTGTGTTAGCTCTCTCTCTATATCCTTCAGTCCCACCCTCTCCCTCTTCCTCTCTTTCTCGGTCTTCCTCACTTTTCAGCTCTCAGCCCTCATTTCTTTAAATCTTTTGGGAAATGTGCTGCACACAGACTAATCTAGTGAGGCATCTTTTATGATCTTCCTTGAAGCAGTGTACCGACTATACTTATATACTTTATGTTAATCACCAGGTGGCAGTGTGAGAAATCATCACGGTGAGAAATGTATGGTTTCGCTGTGCTATCAAGAAGAGAAATATATTGAAGATGATAATAATTTGCCTGCTGATGCTGATTGTGCAAAAAAGTTTCCAACCTCCTCAGTAAACTCTTCCTCGAAGTGTTTAGCCATGTTACTTCAGCCTAGTAAACAATGACGCTGATAGCACACACCAGACCTTAAACACACCCTCACCCCAACCTTTGGGTGTCAAATATATCCTGGGCCTTGTGTTAGCATGTGGTATAACGTTTGTATATATAATATACAATACTGTTATACATTATTGTATACATTATACACAGTTACACAGCTGCAGTTCAGCTATTTCTGTAAATCTCAACTTAAATCAAATATAAAACCAAAGCTGTTTGCAGTGCTATTTCTTGACAGAATATGGATGTTATTTTCATTCCAAAATTCATGCTTGAAAGAGAAGAAATGGTACTGAAAGACTCAGGTAAGAACACACAGCACACATATATAAGTGTAAAAATGAGAAGAAAGATGAAATCTAGAAGATAAACAAGATGCACATGTTGAAACAATGCCCTGGTATAAACATTCAGGATCATAGAAGCAAATTGCTCCACGAGAAGCAACACTTTTTATAGTGATCTCAGTCACTGTTTGTAGAAGCTGTTACAGATTACAGTAGTTTTAGTACAGTATAGTGTTTCCGCTGAGAGCTTTTGTTTATTTTGTCGTCCATTGTGGTCGCTTTAACTTTGTAAGCCAGGGAGGTGAGCTCATTTCGTTGTGGTGGCCACCACTTATAAAGGTGTAATAAACGTATTAACCTATGTTTTTGATTCATTTAATTAAGTACTGTATGCTAATTAATTACAGGAGTAAAAACTAAAGTTAATAAACTTGTATTTACATATGATTCCCAACTGGCATCCAGCTGGGAAGTTCAGACTGACATGTTGATATATAGAGAATACTGTGCTGTTATACAACACAACATTGTATAGTGCAGTATGTGCCAACCATAGTGAATTGCTTTGAAAAAATCAGGGACAAATGTTCTGACTGGTTTGGTTTCAGTAGCTGAAAATGGTTCCACCAAGGAAGCCCACTTAGAAACGTTTTCAGTGCGTAAAGAGACAGAGTTGAGGTTAGCAGTTTGACAGTCAATTAGACTGTCTTTCTCTGATTCTGAGATGAGCTAGCCTAGCTGTCTTCACCAAGTTCTATTCATTATGCTATGAAAAGCTAAGTGCTTCTGTCATAGTCTTCACACTGAAAAAAGTGTCTTGACTGAATTCTACTGACTCCAGGCGAACAGAAAAAGTGGGGTTCGACCATTAAAATGTTTAGTTATATCTTTAAATATGTTTGCTCTGACTGAAAGACTGAATGACATCACATTGTGATGTCTGGTTCTTTTCAAAAAAGAATCACTGACTTAATATAATCATCCATCCATCCATCCATTCTTCCATTTCGGGCTCAAAATGCCCGGTATTATTGTTTTCAGCCGTCCAGTGTTTAAGTTTGTTATTGTTGTTTCCCATTGGTCCTGTGTTCTAGTCCTGTGTGTATTTAGTCTCCCATATGCGGTAACCCTGTGTCGGTCCACTGTCCTCTGTTCGTCTTCATGGTTATCCGCATCTGCATCTCTCTCTCTCCTTGGAGCCTAGGGCTCTAGACATTCAGTCATTTAATGCCCACATCAGTCTGCACCATAATGTCTACCAGTGGCTTTAGAACATGAATGTAGTGCAAAAAAACCCAATCAATAAAGAAAGTGGTGGTTTGCATTTAAGAATCTAGTCTACTCAGTGGAATTAATATCATTTGATGATTCGTGTGTTTATGGTGTTGAAAGTTTAGTCAGTGAGGGGGGATTAAAATGCCTACAAAAACAACATTTAAGTTAATCTAAGCCAAAAGTAATGATTGATACTGAGATAGCTAGCATGATATTTGTTCCCTTTTCCTGTCTGTTCCAGTTTTCCTGCTTTCAAACAAATGATCATTTGTATTTAAGAAAAATAAATAGGTTGATTAATATGGCTGAATCCCTAGTTTTGCAATCCAATCATTAATAAGTAATTGATCTATAATAAAAAGCTAGACTGGATAGAGGCCTAGATCAATGTATTGATTAATCTATCAAAAAAATATATTTTTGATCCTTCACCTTTAATGAATAGGTCAGAGACTGATGTGGGTCAGACTATACGAGTGCAGGACCAGTGCAAACTGTCCCCTGATGTGTCCACAACAAATTTACCATTTGATCTGGTCCATAGGTTATTCTGATGGTGTTCAAGACCTCTTATTAATCATGTCTGATGCCATTGTAAAAGTAAGTTTCTCAAAAGCATGTATTTTAAGACTCACAAACTTTAACCTGGTTTTGAAAGGTTAAAGGAAATCAATGTAATGCAAGTTTCGCAAAATCAAAAAAATACATCAAGCAGAAGGTGTAATCTACCACACATATCTACCAACCTACCTAGCTTTAGTGCAATATGCCTGAGGAATGGAAGTGCATTTTGTGTTTTACCAAGTACACAAAGGGTAAAGGGTGAACCGGAACATCCCTAATGTTTAGTACGTTTAAGGAAGCATTAGTTTAGAGTATATTTCAGTTTTTATTCATTTTAGAAAACATTTTAGGCTTCCACCAGTAAATCTGACAATTTCTACTCTGAGTATTACTCGAAAATCCTTTCTTATTCCTTCTTTGTTATTAAAGCCACTTTTACTTATCTCAGCTATGCAGTGATAGAGACACTCTGTAGTCTGCATAGGTGCCTCACTGTGGTTGATAATCATGGAATCCGCTGTTCAAACACAAGGCTGAGAGATCAAGTGTGTGTCAGTCGAACAGCTGCAAGACCAAAGGCGTGGGCGGAGCTGTGTGTAATCGGTTTCTGCTGTATGGAGCAGCACGCTAATGCAGCGCTGCATGTTTTTTCTTGCATTAATTATTCAAACCTCATTGGGAAACACAACCCAGCATGTATTGATAGAATGAGGAGTGGGGCAGGTCAGGTTATCAGCTGAACTATTTGCTATTTCAGGTGATTTGAAGAGTGTTGTGATGTGACTCTGGGAAAACTGATGCTTTTTGGAGTACACATGCATGCTTTTCATACTTTATTTATTTATTTATTTATTTATTTATTTATTTATTTATTAATTATGTATTATATTTATGTTTATGTATTCATTTTTAGGGCAATTAGAAGGGCAATCTGCCCCTGATACCTGACCTTGAAACTATTGCTAGTTATATGTATATTATAATTTATTTGTATTGCTAGTTTAAATTTGTATTGCCAAAGTAAATACTCAATGTTTTTTCCATTGTTTTCATAAATATATTCATCTTTTTATTCATTATTTTTACTTTTTATGTTATATTATTTTATTATCCTCTAAATAAATGTGTATGCATGCTTTCTTTCTTTCTTTCTTTCTTTCTTTTGATTTTGGTATGGTTTCGTAGCATGCAAGCATGTTTCAATCTGTGTATGCGTGTCAACAGCTCGAGACGTTTCACTTAGTGTGAGCTGGTCGTTATTAAAGGCAGTAATAGAAGCTCGGCTTGCGGCTGAGATCAGTCTCATTTGTCAGAGGGACTAATGCTGTCACAGAGTTTAGTCAGGACTCTACAGGAAGCCCATTCATCACCCAGGCGGCTGCTGGCCGCTCCTGCTGATTGCACGTTTAGGAATGACTGCAGGAGCTCCAGGGACCACACAAGAGATTTGCTCTTTAAATGCCTTTTATTCATTAATATCTGCAGTTGGCAGAATGAAAAGGCTTTCCTGCTTGCTCTGCTCTTTGAGGCTCTCTCACTCCTTGCCGATTCTGTCTCTCTGTCTGTTTGTCTATGCTGATTTCTGAATGGTATTTCAATGTGACAGCGTGTGCCAGAGACAGAAGGCTAAGTATTTGTAAGTCTAGCTTTAAATAGCCTCAGAAGCAAAACCCCACTGACTGGCAGAACCTAGGAGGAGGGGTTTGGGTAGGATTTTCTGGTGCTTTTCTCAAGTCGAATCTGTGGTGAATTGCAGTGGTGGTTCACTCTGTAATAGGGATTAAATCTGAACAAAATGGCCTCCTGAGGACTGGTCAATACTCCATGATGTAATACCATAATTGGATTGATTATGACAAAGAGGAGACAAGCCGCTGGGCTGAAACGGCACCATGGCTATGTTCCTGTACACGCAAACACTACAGTCACTCACACTCACACTAGCTCGCATGAACATTTAAAGCTGCACGTGGTGGGCTAGCGAGCAAGTGTCCTTTAGGGGATGTGCTGGAAAAAAACAAAAAACAAAAGTGATTCATTGAACTGACTTGGTTCAAATGTGTACATCAGTTCCACATGAGTGAAATATTACATCAACACAATTATTGTAAACTGTAAACTGTAAGACAGGACATTGTCCACCGTACATTCAAAAACACAACTAAAATAGAAGTAAACTAGAACCGTTCTATTTCTAATTTTTTTTTTCAACTAATTGAACCACCAGATTAACCACAATGAACACTCAAATTGCCCTTTAGGTCACTTTATGCCACTCTAAGGCATCTAGTCTGGCAAGAGGCCCGTTACTTCCTAGTTAAGTGAACTTATTAGCTGACTTAAAGCAATAAACCGCACTGTCCAATTTGCACACACTCCCATAAGTGTCTACATTTATACACACTTTGGGAGAGAGGCAAAAACTCTCCTCCTCTTTATCTGTGGTAGTAGCTACCTTGCTTGCTAAGTATCTTAGCCCAGCACTTGAATTATCTTTTCTGCACTCATGCACCCACATAAATCTGTACAATTATGCCAAAGCATGTGTGAAATGAAGAAAATGTTAAATATTGCAAAAATAATAATATAAGAGCTTCGTTTTCCTTCTTTTGCATACAATGTGCTGAAATACATACAGTAAGTCCCGTTTGTACTGATCATGAGCATGTACCATAAACTTTAAAACTAATGTCTTCATTCCTGGCTCAGTGGTTAGTAGAAAAGGTGCAGCTATGAAACTACAGATTATTTTATTTTGTACTGTGGAAAATGTCCAAAATTGTGTTGATGTAATAGCTTGTACTAAAGTAAAATGAATCAGCTAAATTCACTCTGTTCAAACCTCCAGAATATTCACGTTAGGAGCAATCATGCCAAGTAAGTGCATCATATCTTTTAATGCCAGTGGCAATTATAAACAATTGTTTTTTTTTACCTCACCCTTCTGTTTTTTTGATCAGCACAGCTTTTCTGCAGTTTGCCCTGGTAATTTATGGATGATCTGCAATCCAAATATCGAGTGTCTTCTGGGTTTGCAGAGCTGCTTGCTCCCCCTTCCCTCTCAAAGCTTGAGACACATCTGTGTCTTCACATCATCTCGCAATGCTGTCAGCTGTCAGATTTCTCCCCTGTTACAGCTCACTCTTGACAGACTGCCTACATTGCCAAGCTTGCTGCCAGTCTACAGGGGACCGGCGAAACTCCAACTGTGCTGAGAAGGTTGTGACTGAAACCATGTGGGTGTGAAGTACTGTAGAATATGCCTCTTACTTACGGGGGTGTCTTGTCAAGAATAGTGTCTCATCCGCTTGATTAGCGTTGAGCACGGATCTGCAGATGTTGGAGTTGCAACTCTCTTAGAGTGGCGCTGCTCGTACTCCAAACAACCAATTGAGTCACTAAATTTGTCTGCCTTCAAAGTTGTGCCGGAGACAGTGTGGGTGTGAGTCTACTTCTTTGTCTGACTGATTAGCATTGAGGTTAACTAAACTCTATAGGCTTATATATAGGCCCACTCTTTATTTACTCACTCATTTTTAATGAAGTTAAACAGCATTAAACCACAGAAAGAGCTATAGTGATTGTGTATGAGCTACCTAAACACTACATGTCTATCTTTACTACCTCAATGGGTTAGCCATCGTTTCTTTCTGAGGGTTTGTTATCACATTATTGTCCTCTCTGTCGGATTAGCATTGAGAACAAATTACTAAAGGGCTACGTGTGATTTATGAAAATAACCCCTCCTGTCCACATTAATAATCCTGATCAATTCTGCTTGTATGAGAAAAATGTGTGAGAGAACACACACTCACACACATTTACATTCACTCTCACGCTCACTCTCATTTATGTGTATTAATGAATATGAAGTATTAATGTGGACAGGAAAGGCTATTCTTCATAAATCAAAGCAACATTACCCACATTTGCTAATATCAGTGCAGTATAGTTCAAGGTCATGGCTGGAACAACGAGTTCCTTCAGATCCACCAATAGATCGATTTAGGAAGACCAGAAAGTTAGCATAATGTTTGCCTCATTTACTACTACGATTAAAATGCAAAAGGTGGATGATGAAACAAAGCAATCTTCAAAGATTTATAAAGAATAGCATTCTCTCCATATTAATGCTCCAAAACACGAATTAAGTCACTGAGTTTTTTTTAAGATGGTTTTGATTAAAAAAGAGGACATTCAAGATTCAAGATTCTTTACTTGTCACATGCAGTCATACAAGTACAACACACAGTGAAATGTATCCTGAACCACTCCTTACTGACTGTGCAAACATTAAAACAAGTACATTACAAATTAAAATCTGGACATTTTCAGAAACCCAAATAAAATAAAGAAATGAGTACAAGTAAGTATAAGTATAGTAAAATTAGTATAGTAAAATATATAAAAAAATAAATAAGTAAGAAACTATAAAAGAGCACAGTCTGTACGGAGCAGTCAGGAAGGCACCTGGACGTGGCCGCGCCATCTTGGAAAACCGCTTTTCAAGGATATTTTAGCATGCTACCATTGAACAGTTCAGAACTACTGTTTACGATAAGATAAACCTTATTTGTAGCAGGCATGTGTGAAGAAAAAGATGATATTATGATGCTACCACTCTATAACTTTTTCAGACAGCTGCCCAGAGCCAGATTAAGCCGAAGCCCAGGCTAGAATTCCAAATAGTGATTAACGACCGGCAAGGCAATTTGTCCAAGTCTAGGCTTAATATATGTCTGGTGCCATTAACCTAAAGGTTCCAAATAATTACTATGAAAACAATCTCTAAATAAATAAATCTGTAGATTCTGATTAAGAAAGCATAGTATCATTGAGAATAAAGCTATTTAAAAATTAAGTAGATGTTGTGGGGATGTGTGGGTGTGTAGAACTTCTTTAAAGTTTTAAGGAACTCTGCATTAATGGAATATTCTAGGTAGAACCCTAGTTACAGCTGGTCATTTAGCTTAAAATGGTCTATAAATCTTCAAAAGGTTTCTAATATTTACAAGTCTCTTTTTGCAAACACAGATCTTTAGCGTACCAAAAGTGATTCTGTGATTTTCGTGCTCAAAAACACTTGGATCAACCACTCTGCTAATAGCCAGGTTTAGTGAGTGTGTTCAAGAAGTAAAATGACCAAACTGTGCTGGAAGCATCCACTCCCCCCAACCCTACAAGTAAGAAGTCACCTGATTCGTGTCATCACTCAAATAAACTGTTGAGGCAGCCAAATAAACTGTTAAACCAGACATGGTTTACCCCAACTCAGGAGGAGTTGCGGTAAACCATATCTGGGCCGTCACTGGGCCGTCATTCTTTGCAGTATCCGGGCCAAAGGGACATGGATTGTGTGGGCCGGATCCAGCCCAACAGAATGTTGCTACCTGGGTGGTTAGTGGGTTCATCCTGCTATCAGGAAGTGGGTTTTCTTCCCAAGACTGCTGGGCACGCCTGAGGTACCCTGAGCAAGGTACTGCTCCCTGGGAGCTGTGTTCCTGTCTGACCGCTTCTTTACTTGGCGAATGGGTTAAATGTAGAGGAGGGATTTCATGCTGTTCACGTATAACAGCTTGGTAAATTTCACTTTATAAGGGACTGGCCAAAGGCCCCTTTACCTTCTTACAAAGTGAACTGTGAAAACCTTTTCAGACGAACAGCAAGCAACCATCGCTGGTGTTTGTTGTTCAATCTGAACTTGAATTTTGGATCGTGCAAACTGGGTGTTTACAAGTGAAACCCTTTAATTTTGATGCAAAAGTAACAAAATGCCAATGTATTGTATGTCATTAAGAACACGTGGCCTCAAATATGTTGTTGCTTTCTGTTTGGGGTTTAAATAAGACGATCCAACTAAAGTTATTTTGCTGGCTGGCCCCATCTGCCTTTCTAAGCAAACAAACATATAAATATGATTTTATTTCATTATTTTTAATTGTTTCTCTGCTTAATTCAGATAATAAGCCCTTGGTGATCTAGACTGCATTCTGAATGTGTGCACATGCTCATACAGAAACAATCTTCTTTTTTTCTTATGTGTTTATTTGTTCTCCATCCTTTAGATTTTGTTTCAAAGTAAAAGAACGTCTGAAAAACAGTAGGATGTCTGACACCGAACCCTGTTACGCCTCTCAGCTCAGACAAACCCAGAAGCCTTTAAAAGCCTCTTTTGTAGGTATTGATTACATTTCAAGACTTTTTTTCATTACGTAATGTCATCTGCTTGTAACTGTGTTCAAAGAGGACATACAGAGTAAAGGCAGGACATTTGGTTTGTCAGGGTTAAAATGATCTCATTACTTGTAGATAATCTACATTTTTACAGCCCTGTTGTCTTCAATCAGCCCAGCAGTTAGAGCCAGGCTACATTTACATTTACAGCATTTATCAGACGCTTTTATCCAAAGCGACTTCTATTCTCTAACTACAAGGGACAGTCTCCCTGGAGCAACTTGGGGTTAAGAGTCTTGCTCAGGGACCCATTGGTGGTGCTGAAGGTAGGATTCGAACCTGTGACCTCTTGGTCTGGAGGCAAGTATCCTACAAAACATCGTTTGCAGTGTGTTACAGTTGCTTTACGAATGAGTTTGGTTATTTGTTTCTTTGTTTGTTTGTATCTCTCTTTTGTTCTTTCTTTCTTCCTTCCTTCCTTTCTGTCTTTCTTTCTTTCTTTCTTCCTTCCTTCCTTTCTGTCTTTCTTTCTTTCTTTCTTTCTTCCTTTCTTCCTTCCTTTCTGTCTTTCTTTCTTTCTTTCTTCCTTGCTTCCTTCCTTTCTTTCTTCCTTGCTTCCTTTATTTCTTGCGTTCTTGCTTTCTTTCTTCTTTCCTTCCTTTCTGTATTTCTTTCTTTCTTGTTTTCTTTCTTTCTTTCTCTGTTCTTTTCTGTCTTTCTTTCTTTCTTCCTTCCTTCCTTTCTTTCTTGCTTTCTTTCTTTCCTTCGTTCTTTCATTCTTTCTTTCTTTCTTTCTATTCTTTTCTGCTGGCACTTATTTTCTGGTTTGATTATCTGTAATCAGCTAGAGCTCATTTATATTTACAGTTTAATTAAAGGAGGCTTTCATTTAAATGATAAGGCAGATGATTTGTTGGTGAGGGTAATATCAGATCTCTGTCTCCCTGACACACACACACACACACACACACACACACACACAGATGCATACACACTGCTGTCGAAATAAGATGACTTTAATTTGCGGATATGAGACTTGTGTGAGGACAAGCTCCCTTTGATATTAAACACCCCTCAGATGAAATCGCACTGAAAAAGACTTCCACTCCTGCCAAGCTCATCTGAGCTCCAGAAATGAAAATGGAGCAGAGCTGATTGATTATTTAACAGCAAGAGAGTAATAAAGGAATGTAAATTAACTTTGAGAATGTTGACTCATTCTGAGGAATTGAGAATGTTTCTACATTTTTATGTCCCCCAACGCTGGTAAAAATAGGACGCATCTGAACATGGAACAACAAAATCTTCACATCCCGCTTCGGTTTAACATATATTATGAGCTGCGGTGCATTCGGAGAAAGAGGCTGGAATTGGAACAGTGTGTCATGCTGCTCAGCATAACACCTTAACTCAACAACAAGCTACAATAAGATTCTTACACCCACATGATCTTAACTCCAAGACACTTTTCAAGGAAGTTAACTTCCTTACAAATGTATTGTGTAAAAAAGACACTAGGGGAGGAGAGAAAATTTAATATTTTATCTCTCTCTATTGGTGTGTCAAAACTGTAACTTGATATCCCAAATTAATAAAATTTTCTTGAACTGTTTACTTTTAAAAGTTTCAAACGTGGATGTCGTGAAGGATTTGTTACACTGACATTCCATTATGAGTGTCCAGAGATGTTCCATTATGAATGTCCAGAGTGTCAACTCGAGTCCCCATCTCTGCGAGTGTCTATGGTTCATCTCCTGCTGAACTGTGGAACGATTCGACTGAGAGGTCTAAAGAGCTTCAAGGCCTACCTTTGGTCCTTTGGAACTTCTGCTGTGGCGTGGCCTCAACATCACCATTGCCTGGTAGCAACAGTACTGTTCTTCAACCATCCGTTCTGATATGAGGAGCTGCAGGATTGAACTCAGTTTTGCACCTTTGCATAAGCACAGCATTTTTTTTTTAATTAATCACACAATCGATACATTGTGATTCAGACGTGGATGATTTTGAATTGATGCAGTGGCAGAACATAATCCATTATATCACAATGAAATTGCTTAATTTTCTGGCATTTTCTGTTAGCAGTAACTCTCAACTCACGGACGTCACTCACACCCGCCAGCAAAATATGTGGAAAGCATGTCACGCTAAAAGGTTTCCCCCACAACCAAGGAAATGTCCAATTATTACATTTTCCATTTCCTTTGTACTTGTATATGCTTGTATTTAAAAAAAATAATGTGAAGTGGGGCTGGCTCTACGCTGGGGCACTTAAACTAACGTTGAGAAAGAAATAGATTACCCACAAACTGAATATGAACAAGGTTTTTCTACAGGAGCTGAAATATCCACTAGAAAAGGCACAAATGCTCTGTTCCGTCCATGCTTGTCAGAAACCCCCCACTCACACAAATGAGCCAGTGTCGGGTTTCTCAGTGGGCAGGGCAGGCTTTGAGGAAGCAGCAAATCTCTGTCATCAAAATCATAGGGACTCGTGAGATAACTACCAACAACTAATAATACTATATTTGTACGGTCAATGGGGAACTATTTGTTCTTCTCACAGTTTCAATCTGGAAGAGAAGTGTATCTTTCTGTATCCCACAAGCACCACTGTGAGCCTCTCTGCTGCATAGAGCCGACTGGAGGACCTGTGATGCGTGCCTTGGTTACCCTCAGAGCTACACCAAGCTTAGCCTTCAGGTGGGACACCCAGGTTGGACAGGTCTTAGGGTAGAGACCTGACAAAGTGCAATATAATGTGGCGAACGGTGGAGGAAGGAGACGCCAAGGCTGGTTCCATCATTTTCTCAGAAGTTTTATTTTTCCAACACACACTCTTTAACGTATCTGCTCCCCAACTGACAGTGCTAAACACCACCCCTCCCTCTTATACTCCCCAGAAAAACCCGCCAGTAACCCATTACCCCCCCACACGCACACTCTAACCCCAAATTAACCCCTACTCACACACACACACACACACACAGTCCACATGGTCCTCCAGCACGCCACAATAATTACAAAAACAGTTATCCAGAGCTCCCCCACCACCTCCACCACCACCACCACCCCTTTCCCAGCTCCATCGCCGCCATGTGCCCCCTTCGCATTTCTGTCTGCCCCCTCATATATTCCTGCCTAAAACCGGCCTCTAATGTAGAAAATTATTAGGATGCATCACGATGCATTGAGCTATCGAATCGATAGTGAGACCAGTGAAGGTTCAAACCTCTAGCCCAGAGGACAGTGAGGGGCTCCCAGTATGGGGCTCCATCCTGGACAAGAAAAGTGAGGGGCTTCCAGGGGGGGGCTCCAAGTGCGGAGACTGGGACTCTCAAACGGGAGCGTCCTATGAGACCCACCAGGGCTGCCCTAGCCATGCAGATCGCCGGCCAGGAGGGTGTCTAGTGAGATGCATTTGGGTGGGGCTCACGGGATGCTGCCCTTTGCCTCCGACATCCCCTCTTCCTCCTTTAGGGTGATGTGGGTGTCTGTTGTTTTGGTTTGTAAACATATAATAAAGTCAAGCATGAAAGTTTGTGTGTATGCCATCCATCATTGGGGACAAAAGGGGGAATCGTGACAGTTATTAGTGATTTCTTTATAAGGTTAAAGAAAGGTAACTTCTGCACAATATTGAGTTATATGCATGAATTTGAAACAGTTTAGTTTTTGAACAAATGTCATCTGTGTTTAAGTGTCCAAATACATCTTTATTTGGATTAGGTGACAATGTGCTGCAATTTTCCAGGAAAATACATAGTATACTACAAAATCCTAAGTAAAATATTTTCACAATGGTGAGAAAACTCCACACATTTGTCCATTTAATGGTAGATAGAAAATCTAGTCGGCTCAAAATTGATGGCTGGGAACTCGGGATCCTGTTTATTGGCACTCCGTGATAAATTTGTACATCAGGCATATAAGGATTGTTTGATCCCATCACTGACCAATTGCTATCTAAGAGTTTATTTACTTAGATATCAATGACTTTATTTAATTTAATTTAACTTTTAGTTAATCGCGATCAGGCCCAAGTATCATCCCTCTGTTATTTACAACCAGCAGCTGACAGCCTGACAACCAAATGACTGACCAAGTGTTACCAGTTCTAGCGGACTGAAAGAAAGGAAAATACATCTTTATGTTATAAAAGGATAAAAGCATACCAGTGATATTAGAAGGTCAGTTTGGACTGATTAAGCAGATATTTCCTGATAATTAAGGAGATAATTTCCTGATTATGTTTACCAGTGAATTCTGTCTCGATTCTCACACTGTAAACTGAAAGAGGGTAGAGCCGTGAAATGCTGCTTAGCATTAAGAATGTCCCTGTAGGCTCCGTAGTCTGTATTTTCAGAAGCGTTCTTGTGACACGAAAATGCGACAAGCTTCAATCCTGTGATGGAAATTTAAATTCACCTCATTTGCATATTTTTTGACATGTCAGTTGTTCGCTTCACTTTGATTCAACAGCCTGATGGAAGCCTATGTCGGTATACCTCACTGTCATGAGACCAGTTTGCTGCACTATACTGGACTCAGATCTTCTGAAAACTATGCAGTAAAGTGGCTGATATTGGCTGGAACCGTTTAGACCAGAATTGTAAGACAGTACTGTCTGACAGCAACAGTACATTTAACAGGGCCTTATGTTCCATCCTTGCTAACAAAACAACATATGTTTAGTATTTTCTGTCTTGTTTGGTTTGTTTTTGCTCTGTTTGGCTTGGTTTGGTTCCTTTCAGTCTGATTTAGTTTGGTACTGCTTTTACTTAAATAAAGTAGTGCTGAATACTAAACACACCTGCATGGTTTTGTGTGGGTTGAAGGAGGACGTACACATGCAGGGAAAGTTTTATATTTAAAAATAAACATTCCAAAGTAATATGAGTAACAGACATAACCAGGGCTGTAAAGCGATTAATTAAAATTAACTAGTTAATCGCAAATCTGGAAAAAATAATTGCGATTAATCGCAATTCTATGTCAAACCGATATATAACATATAGTGAACTCAGTCATCAATTTTACAAAGAAGGCTTTGTTTATTATTTTTTTCCCCCAACTCTGTCACTTTTAAAAGCTGTGAGATAAAAACAAAACTTACTTTGGAATAGAAAATGCATAACATCTTCAAACATGAAAGAATCTCTGTCTTAAGACAAAAACGTCGCTTTAAATAACTTGAATTAAAGGACAAAGCCTAAATTAAGTCCCGCCTCTCGCTCCAAACTCCTGCAGCTGTCGGAGACCCCTCCCTCCGCTGTCTCTGCCACACCGGGACGCT
>JBBPDH010000124.1:24424114-24434225 GCA_037974565.1 Clupeocharax schoutedeni
ACCCGGGGAGCAGTGTGTGGGGACAGTACCTTGCTCAGGGTACCTCAGCAGTGCCTAGCGGTCTTGGGAATCGAACCTGGACTTTCTGGTCACAGTGCGAATGCCCTAACCACTAGGCCACCAGCTTTTGCTATATTAGGAAATCATATTAGTAAAAAAGTAAAAGTAAAAAGAAAAAGTAGATTTAAAGGCAGAAATAGATGCTTCATAAAATTATGCTTCATAAAAAAATATTAGCTTAGATAAGTTTGGTGTCTTAAATTTGCTTCTCTAATTTTGTGCTGGACCTACAAGACTACGTCAAGGACAGGCAAAAATGCCTGTGAGAAGTATGAGTACTACTGAATTCAGAAACTGAAGTGAAAATGTGCATACAGATGCAGTTAAATAAACAGCATGTCATTCAGTATAATTTTGTCTCAATGTCAGTTTTGTTTAGAACAGTTCTGCAGTCTTTGCAGTCATTAAGACACCATATTAGCGACCGAGTACATAATTATTTGATCGCCTGCTGAAGTTTGCTGACTTACAAAAACAATGAACAGTCTCTAATTTATGATGTTTCATTTTTATAGAGGGACAGAACATCAAGTAAAAGTCAAGAAAAACATGTTACATAAAAGTTATGAATTGATTTAGAAGAAAGAAGAAAAACATTCCCAAGCTTAATGTTTCCACCTCCATGCTTGACTGTAGGGATGGTGTTCTTCAGGTCATGCTCAGCATTTCTGTTCCTCCTAACATGGGGGGTTGAGTTGATGCCAAAGAGCTCAGTTTTGATCTCATCAAATGAATCATTTAGATGTTCACAAGCAAACTTAAAATTGGCTGTACATGTGCCTTGTACAGCACGGGGACCTCATGGGCTTTGCAAGATTTTAGTCCATGATGATGTAGTGTGTTACTAATGGTGTTCTTAGTGACTGTGGGCCCAACTTCCTTCAGATAATTAACAAGCTCCTCTGTGTAGTTCTGCGCTGAACCCTCACCTTTCTCATGATCGTCCTCACCCATGAGGTAAGATACTGCATGGAGCTCCAGACTGAGGGCAATTGATGGTCATTTTATTTTTCTTTAATTTCCAAATAATCGCACCAACAGTTGTCACCTTCTCACCAAGCTTCTTACTGAAGGTCTTGTCACCCATTCCAGCCTTCTGCAGGTCTACAGTCTTGTTCCTAAAGTCCTTTGACAGCCCTTTGGTCTTGCTCATTCCATTTGTTATAATGGAAGAAACTGGTTCTGTGGACAGGTGTGCTTTATACACATAACGAGTTTAGATCAGAAGTATCTGTAATTGATAGACTGTTTGTAACTGTGTGCAACATGGACCCACAGCCGATCTGTGGGTGGCAGAAGTCTGACTGGGTTGTAGGGGATGAAATACTTTCAAACCAATCAATGACATTCAAACCAATGTAAAACTTTTACGTTGCAAATTTTTTCTTGATTTTTGGTTGATATTCTGTCTCTCTCCATAAAAATGAAACTACCTCAGGAATTAGAGACTGTTCATTCAGCAAACTCAGCTGGGGATTAAATAATTATTTCCCCCTCTTTACTGCATTTGAACAGGTGCAGTTGAAAGGACATCACATTCTTTCTTGCAACCCTGAGCAACCCTCTTTCAGCCTCTTATCTTTTTCTCCAAACTAGCAAATGAACAAGAATTACTTGTGATCTCAAGAGTCATTTACCACAACATAATTTAGATCCAACATCTGCTGTTTACAAAGAAAAAAATACCATTACATCCTCACAGAACACAGCCGAACACACAAACCCCAAACAAATTTAAGAGATTTTCCCAGCTTTGTTCTAAAATTATTCTGTCTCTGCTAAGAAGTTAGACACATTTAAGGAGATTTAACAACTCACATTGTTGTCCTTAAACAATGTAAATACATAATGGTCCTAGGTGTTGAAAAACTATTAAAAGAATAACATGAGCGTAGTTAATAACTGAGTGTTTGTTATGGGAGTTTGAAGTTTGTGGAGTTTATACTTTTGTTTTATTTTTGCATTTTCTTAATCTGCAGTGTCCATATGCTGTTTGAGTTAATTCTGCATTTTCATCACAAGAAGTCAAAATGCTTTTCTCACTGTTACCTTCCTTGGGCTTTGTGATTTAAAAAAAAATCAGCTTGAGATGTCCAGCTATATATATACACTGAACAAAACAGAACTCTTTTGTTTTTGCTCTCATTTTTCATGAGCTGAACTCAAAGATCTGAAACATTTTCTACATACACAACAGACCCATTGCTCTCAAATGGGGGGTGTATATACGCTGTCGTATATACACTGATCCAGAACTGATCCATGTTCAGTGGGTAACATGTCTGGTGAGTATGCTGGGCATTCAAGAACTGGGATGTTTCAGCTTCCAGGAATTGTGTACAGATCCTTGCAATATGGGGCAGTGCATTATTATGCTGCAACATGAGGTGATGGTTGTGAATGAATGGCACAACAATGGGCCTCAGGATCTCGTCACGGTATCTCTGTGCATTCAAAAGGCCATCAATAAAATGCCCCTGTGTTCGTTGACCATAACATATGCCTGCCCATACCATAACCCCACCAGCACCATGGGCCACTCAACAGGGACATCACTAGGACTGAAAGACAAGGAAGGAATTAACGTGTATAGAGGGCTGAAAACTTTTCACCAAAACTTTTATTTCACTTAAGGAAACAAATAAAGTTAAGCTGTGAACAGTTATAGACACTCATATTATTGTTCTGTTGAGCTGAGTACAAACGTCGCTGCCAGAGAAATATTACTAAACGCACTCTAGTTGTGACTCCCTAACAAGCAGCACCGTGTAGCTTCACATGGAACCTAACGCCCGCCTGCTAACTACAGCAGCTTCAACAGCCAGTACATCATTTTAATTCAATAATGATAGCTAGACTTATTATTTTTAGTTTCAATTCATAGCCTTGTTTCTATTTGTAAAGAGTGTATCTGTGCTCAGTGATATCTTGAATGAAATGTATGTATATATAATTTTAAAATAGTAGAATAATTACTATATTTTAGGGGGGCTTGTGATCATTTGTATGACCTATGTCGTCCATGCCACTTGATCCACAATGTTGACATCAGCAAACCACTCACCCACACAACACCACACACACTGTCTGCCAGACGCCATCGAGTATGAGCATTTGCCCACTCAAGTGGTTACGATGACGAACTGCAGTCAGGTCCAGACCCGGATGATGATGACGAGCATGCAGATAAGCTCACAAACAGTTTCCAAAAGTTTGTGCACAAATTCTTTTGTTTATACAAACCGATTGTTGCTGCAGCATCCAGGGGGCTGGTCTCAGACAATCATGGAGGTGGTTACACGTGGTTGGCAGTTGTGAGGCCGGTTGGATGTACTGCCAAATTCTCTGAAACGCCCTTGGAGATGGCTTATGGTAGAGAAATGAAAATTCATTTCACAGGCAAGAGCTCTGATTGACATTCCTGCAGTCAGCACGGCAAATGCATGCTCCCTCAAAAGTTGTGACATCTGTGGCATTGTGCAGTGATCAAACTGAGTGGCCTTTTATTGTGGGCAGTCTAAGACACACTTGTGCAATATTCATGCTGTCCAATCAGCACCTTGATATGCCACACCTCAGCAAAGGAGAAGTGCTCACTAACACAGATTTCGACAGATTTGTGAAAAATATTTGAGAGTAATGGGTCTTTTGTGTATGTAGAAAATATTTTGAGTTTAGGTAATGAAAAAGAAAAGTGTTGCGTTATATATATGTATTTGTTCAGTGTATATATACAGTACTGTGCAAAAGTCGTAGGCACCTGAAAAAATTAAAAGCCGTTTACTGTCCGGTATGTCGTTGCACTGAACAAGATGTAGGAAAGAGACCTCTCGACCTGAGCCCTTATTTCATTTACAATTACATTTACATTAAGGGCATTTGGCTGACAATCTTATCCAGAGCGATGTACATCAGTGCTTAAGAAGTCCCCAACTGTTTCTTACCTGAAAACAACTTAAATCCGTGTCAATTATTTAACCGAAATATTGCAGTCAGTGCATCTATACAACAACTGTCAAATAGTAATTAGCCATCACCTACCCAACAATACATAAGCCATAGAGAAGAACAATGTAAGCCATAGAGAAGTCAAGGGAAAGGAAGTTGGGTTTTTTTGTTTGTTTTTAGTTTGTTTTTTAAAGAAATAAATAATCAGTAAGATAGGGACATAGTTAGTCGCCAAAGTGCTCCTTGAGGAAAGAGCTTAGATGCGGATTCTTCAAATTTGGGTCTGAAGAAGGAAGACTTAGCAGAGGTTAAATCACTAGCGAAATTAGATAGGAGAGAGCAATAAAAGATTAGGTCACTGTTCTCAAGCATTTTCCTCCATCTTCTCTCGGTTGCTCTCAATTCCCTTCGGTTTCTTCGCAGGACCTCAGACAGCCATGGAGACGGGGCAGAAATGCGCTTTGGTCTGGAAGACAAGGGACAGAGTTGGTTAAATGAACTGTGGAGAGATGAGAGAAGGTCATGGGTTGTGGATTCAACAGAAGATGGAGTGGGGTTAGAGTTTGGAAGAAGTAAAGAGGATAGAAAGACAGAAGATGATGGTCAGAGACATGTAAAGGAGTAGACAGTATGTTTAACATGGGAAGTGATCTGGTGGATACCAAGTGTTGGCTACTTTGTGAGTTGGTGGAGACTTGCCAAGGGTCAGGCCGAAAGACGATAGGAGCATGGTGAGTCCGCAGGTCTGCATTTTGTTGCGTGGGAGATTGAAGTCACCAAAGAGGATGAACGGTGAGTCATCATCCAGAAACAAACTCAGAAGGACGTCCAGTTCATCAGTGAATCTACCTCGATGACCAGGTGGACAATAAAGTTTAGATTGGTGTGTTACATTAACAGAGTGGAATTCAAAGCATGAAACATTGAGTAGAGAAAGACTTAGAGGCGTGAAATGCAATGAACTTGAGAAAAGCAAACCTGTACCCCCTCCTCTGCCTGTAGTGTGAGGAGTGTGGGAGAAGGAGAAGGCAGAGGAAAGGGCTGTTGGCGTGGTCATGTCCTCTTGTGTGATGCAGGTCTCAGGGAGGCCCAGAAAGTGGAACGCATGGAGGGACGCCAATCCAGAGATGAAGTTGGCCTTCCTGACACAGGATTGGCAGTTCCACAGACCACCATGAACCACTGTAGAAGGCTGTGGAGGTTACTTAGATTTCTACTGCAGCGACAAGGGAAGTATCTTCTTGGGCCCGAAGATATGTGAACAGGTATTGGTGTGATGCACATTATTTGTAAAAAAAAATACAAATAGGAGGAAGGGAGGAAAGGATACTTAGCCGAGAATAGTTGCTAAAAGAGGAGTCTTTCTTGAAAGATGTAGTCCACTCCCACCACTTGACACCTAATTACCTCAGGCCTCACTGATATCAGGTTTGCCTTTGTCTAACTAGCTGCAATGAAACTTAGCTAACACCTCACAGTAAAAGCAATCAAGACAGCCTAAAAGCACAAGCTAGCAGTACAGTTGAGCAACAGACAATAAACTCAAGCAAGCTTACCAGCTGAAAACACAATAGCAGGCAGATTCAATAAGCACACTTTTGATTCAGACATCACACCAATTTGAAATAGGGGGAAAAAGAACTTTAAAACATATATCGCTCCTAAAAACGTGTGGAAAGCGCTAGGCACGTCACCAAAAGTGCTCGGGCGCTTGCGCTCCGGAAGCGTCTGTTGTTGCTAAGCAACCATTGGCTGCGCTCTCCATTTCCTCCAATGAAAAACTCTTGCTGTAACTCTGCTACACAATTTATTTACGCAGAAAAGAAAAATAAAACGTGTGCACCCGTAGTGTTTGGGTGCACCCCATTCTTCAAAAATGTAAATAACACGGGGAATTTCACCAGCTGATCCAGGAGCTCCACCTGGACAATGGGAAGTTCAAAGCCTATTTCACTCGACAAGGACCAGCTAGATTATATTTTAGGAAAAGTTTGGGGTTTTGACAAATCATAAAGTTCCAGAAATCCCTGGACCACAATAGTGAGCTGCTCCTCCATATTTCTTCTGAGGTGTCAGTGTAACGGAAAAGGCAAGGAAGCTTATTGAATCTTGTCACATAACCCACGGTGCGCTTGCAGCATTCTGAAAAGTTGAGATGTTTTCAAATAGATGCATTGCGAACGTGCCAGAAAAAAACTTGCGTGTTCGCACTGCCGCGCGTCTACATTTGAAATAATGGAATTGCGTGCACAAAAGACGCGATATGTGAACGGCCCCTTAATCAAAAGCAAAAGGGAACTACAGCTTCAATGGAAACCCTAGCCTAGCTGGAAAACTGGCTGCAATGGCCCCTGCATGTGTCAGCCTGAAATACGTCATTTTTTTCTCTAATGCAAGGTCTGATTAAACCACTACAAGCATCAGTAGATGCACTTCGGGAGACAGTTAATTCTTTTCAAAGCAATCTCACATCAACAGAAATACTAGCAGGGTATTTCTGTTGCAGCCGACGCAACAATTAAATCGCTACAATCACAGAATGCATCTCTTATAGAGCAGTTAGAAAATATTTAAAATAGATTGCGCAAGAGTAATTTGCGCATTATGAACATTCTCAAAGGCAGTGAGACCGGCATAGATCCCAACGAGTTTATTGCAGGAATGCTGAAGGAGTCAATGCTGAAGGTGTTTGATAAACCACCAGAGCTGGAAAGAGCTCATCATGCTCTCGGTTCCAGATCCAGCCCATGGAAGCCACAAGGCCCTTAATTTTGTGTTTCCATAGGTTTCAAGAGGAAGAACGAGAACTGCAATGGGCAAGGCAACACGAGTTGAAATACAGAGGTAACACAATGAGAGTATACCCAGACGTGAGTGCAGCATTGGCGAGGAAGCGTGCAGAATTTAAATCAGCTAAACAAGCACTCTATTAGAAGGGAATACGGTTACAGCTGCTCTAACCCGCTCAGCTCCATGTGAAACTGGGTGAGGAAACCCAAATATGCGAAATGACTGTGAAAAATGGAGGCTAGTTATTATCCTATCCTGTTACATTATCCTAGTTATTTTCTATGATCATTTCATTGCCTACGGTGGATTATATGTACCATGCTGGTAAACTCTGCTCTTTTAGTCTGATGTTCTGATGATAATCTTATTGCTTTCTTTGAGGTAGAAACCCCAGAAGTGAAAGTCTCCCTAGATGCAGAAAAGGCCTTCGACAGAGTTGAGTGGGATTATTTATTTACCACATCAGACAAATTTGGATTTGGACCGAACATAATCTCCTGGATTAAATTATTATATTCTTCACCAAAAGCAGCCATAATTACTAACAAAACTCGTTCACAATGATTTCAGCTTTCAAGAGGCACTAGACACGGATGTCCTCTCAGTCCACTCCTCCTTACTCCTCTGTTAACATCACACATTTTTTGTGGAATTCTCAGAGGCGGGGAAGAATATAGAGTTTCTTTATATGCAGACAACATGGTGTTATATATACATATAATCCAATATACATATATATGTGTTCCTAATATAATAAACTTATTACAAGGTACTTTCTCTAGATATAAATTAAATTTCACCAAAAGTATGTTTCCCTGTTAATGAAGGTGCCCTTCAAATACCAGACACTGATATACCCTTCCATACCCATCCGGTTTCAAACATTTAGGTATTGAAATTACACATAGTAGATCAGAAAAAGTTTACCCCTTTACTTGATAAACTTAAATTGGACTTTAAGAATGTGTAATGTCATACCTCTCTCTCTCACTCGTGAGTAGAATTAACAGTATTAAAATAAATTTTGAATACTTCCTAGACTTTTATATCAGTTTCAGTGTGTCCCAGTTTTCCTTTCTAAATCATTCTGCAAATCATTAGAGCAACTGATGTTATTTGCATAAAAGTCATCCAGAATAAGAGTGCAATTAGGGGAAAACAGTAATCCGGGTGCAGTTTGATGCAAGTTGTATGTGTCTGTTGCCATCTCTTGTCATATTATAGCTCTGTCTGACATAAAACCAAAATTAATTTCACCTCCTCAGCTGAAAACACCTTCCTGCTTCGCTGCCAATTTTATGTGAAAAAGGATACAATAAATGTCCGTTTCTTTTACATATGGATCTAACAATTTTTTACAAATCATGTCTTTTTAATATAGTACATTGAACGAAACAAGCCTACTTCTATACAGGCTGATGGGATAAAGAGCAAGAATCTAACACAATCTTTCAGGGTCCTAAGCTTCTCTTTTGGACTTTATCCCACCTCACAGGTCTGCTGTAGGGTTTAGGTCAGAGGACTTGGATGACCAGTTCAAAAGCTTGATTTTGTGGATTTGTACATATGCTTTAGATTTCTGACCTACAGGAAGAACTAACCATGAGTCTTTTTGACAGAGGCAGCTTCATTTTCATTTAAAATCTACAGCTACTCAGATTATCTGTCAGTATCTGTCAACTTTCCCAGAGCCTTTTGAGGAAATACTTCAATTTTTTGTCTTTTGTAATGATAATTATTAAATTGGGTTCACACAGGCATATATTAAACATGACATAACAGTTATAAATGAGTTAGTTAGCTTTATTGGCTTTGACAGTTCCCCTGTGCTATGTAATTTCCAAAATGATCTAATCACAGAACCCGGTAGCATCTAGAGAATTTCAAGTGCTTGTGTTTTTGGTTAGTTGGAAGAAAGGGCTTTCTCCTGGTAGTTTAGAATAAAGGTGGTGACTTGGAGACTATGTGACTGTCTTTTGCAAATCTTTAATCTCAGGAGAAATGTTTTAAACAACACTGATTATCTTGTTACGGTCTTATATGTTAGTGGTTAAATTATCCATCAACTGACTAAACAGTCCGTTTTTAAAGTTGATGTGTTAAAAGCAGGAAAAATTGCTAAGCTGTGGGCACTGTCCTGTGGAGAACCTTGAGCCCTGTATTTATGCAGTCCAAGTGCATCCATTAATGGCAACCGTATTCTCAAATGGCAGTGGCCTCTTTTATCATTCTACTAAAATTGTTCAGGAATGGTTTGACGAATGTGACAAACAGTTTAAGGTGTCAACTTGGCCTCCAAATTTCCCCAGATCTGTGCAATGTGCTAGAGTAGGCCAATCCTTGCAGCCCCCAACTTGCAACTTACAGGACTTAAATGATCTGCTGGTATGAATGCATTGGTACTAGATACCACACCCACAATATTAGAGCTCTTGTGGAGTCCATACCATGATGCTGTTTGGTTTATTATATATATAAATATAATGCACAAAAACAAAAACATTCTCACATTCCAGCACACTCTCTAAAACACTCACACACTGAAAGAGAAACAATATCCTGCTCTTGTGGCCCCCAGACACTCACTCTGATGGGGATTTGACCTTGAGAGTAAAAGCTGGAGTGTGATATGAAAGCTTTCCTGCGATCCTCTAGGGGCTTGTCTCCTTTTCATTAGAAATCTGATGCCATTGAGACCCCTCCTCTGTTTCCCTCTTTTCCTCTCCAAGAGACTCACTGTTATTGCCAGAGATTAGAGATAATGGTTTACGTTGGTAGGGTTTGAAATTTTAGGCAGCTTATTTATGGACTGTCATGCTATGTATCTAAAAGGTCATCCAAACACTACAATAGTGTTTTTTCATAATAATTGCTAGCAAAGCTTCCATTCAATCCATTAAATCTGAAATAAAACAGGCCACCTAGCTAAACTTTTAGCCAATCAATACAAGGCAGAATGGAAACCACATAAACAAAAGTATTCCATGCAAATGGTACATAAACATTGATTACTAATTTTCTATGCATTTTCATTGTGAGTTCTCTCCAAAGATATCCAACAGTTGCTTTGAAGGCAATACTGTTTTTTAATGAAGAATGGACAGTTCCATTTTCTAACAATTTAAATACATTATGAGGATAATTTCCTCAATATGAGGAATACAATAGAGGTGAGCGATTCACGACTCATCCGGGTTAATCACCCGGATCCATTAAATGACTCACGAATCACGAAACCGAGGTCTCGATTGAACCGGATCCGTCGAGTCCTAACGTCATCATGTGAAAGTTATAAACCCCGCCACATTATACA
>JBBPDH010000124.1:24436140-24452241 GCA_037974565.1 Clupeocharax schoutedeni
AAAACTATGGGTAGTACCAAAGTACCATGGGGTACCATAGTAAAACTATGGTGCCCCAAAAAACTGCATTAAAACCAAGAAACCATAGTGAATTTTCATAAGGGATGTTCAGTTCAACTCAGGGGATGCTTATAATACACTCAGAAGTGGGTTCAAGAGTGTTGAGAGATGGTAGAACTACAGGACCAGGTGTAAAAAGCATGTAAATGTTAATGGTGAATCAGAGGTGATGCACATTTAGGTTCAATATGCACAATCTGCTGTGTCACTAATCCTTTATATATGTTGTACATGATCAAATGTCATATGAATGAGGAAATACAGTGTTTGGGTCACATATCCCATGCCATATCACTTAACCCCTGCACTGAGCCATGGGTTTTTAGTTCAGTTGTATTTTATCATTGCAGTTTTATGACTGGTTGTTAAAAGTAAAGTGGTCCTCACAGCCATGCGTGAACAGAACACAGCACAGCACAGCACAGCACACAGTGTGAACAATATATATATATATATATTAGAGGTGGGCATCGATAAATTTTTTTTAACACCGTTAATCGCATGGAATCTTCGCGTTAACGCCAATAATTAAATCCCCCCGTCTAAGGTTCCAATCTTTGTGTTATTTCAATAAATAAACATAATAAACATATTTGTCTGCTCATATGTTGATGAGTATTAAAAACAGTATGTTTAGGACTGACTTAAAGGTGTGATTAATAGCAAGTTGAATATGGTAAACATGAGCATAATTGCGATAAAATATTTTAATCTACTCTAATTTACTGTCCCCACACACCCTTTTCTCCCTCCTGCCAACTGCTTTGTAGCGTATGGGTTTATGGGTCTTCACAGGAAGGATGGGAAATAGTTCTTTCCCACAGGCCTTTAGACTGACGCCTAAATAAGACCTGGAACAAAACTGAATCATACTTCATACAAACAAACGGCAAACTGTTTCTTTCTCCTAAACACATACACACCGAACACTTCCCCAACAAACAAACCATACCCAATCTGACAATCCCTCATGAACAAATCCATAATAAATTCACATTATTTATTATACACTGTACATTTTTACCTTCCTGATGGTACTTTTTGCTCTATGTATTTCTGTCTCATAAATCTTTGCATTTTTATGCAAGGTTTGCTTGGGCTGCATCAGGGAGTCCATGGCCTGTTTTAAAAGACTCTCAATGCCCAGAGCAGCTGATCCATTTCTGGTCATTAATCATGTATGTCCGGCATAGTCATCATCACTGAAACAGAGACACAACAAGTAAAACTGAATCATCCTTACTTTTCCTGGCTTTACAGCTTCAATCCTGAGTTTATGGATTTTCCCAAACAAGCCTCACGGAGCTCGAAGGTAATTAAGTCTCAGCCTTCTCTTACGGTAAGATGCATGGGCGCAGTTGAACCTAATTAGTCATTTTGCAACGATTGTCTACAATGCCATTTCCATTAATGTGATGGATTCTTGATGTTGAAATTCCATTTTCCTTTTATTGTTTTTTTCACATATGATTAATCACCAATCAGTCCTTTGATCATAAAAATAGATCACATAATTTTTTTTGTCAAATTAAAAGACCCATAAACTGCAACAAGGTTTCTAACAAACTAAAACACCTCTTGAAGTACTGAAGATTTATTTCAAATTAGGTCAGATAAAATTCAGCTTAATTATAATTATTCCTTCAATTAAAAAAATAGTTGTCAACACTTAATGAGCATTGTTTCATTTCTTCTACTTTAAAGCAGCTTTTAAAAAATTCAGCTGACCTGGACCTCATTATTCAAAATGTGCTCATTACAAGTAACATCTAAGCAAATGTGCAAATACCCATAATGCCTTATGCACACTTTCTTTATCCATTAAAGTAAAGTAAAAATGGTACTTTTCTTACATAATAAATGTAGAGTTCACATTAGAAACTTTCTGCTTATAAACTACTTTTACACTGCAAAGAGATTAACATGCAATAACATTCTGTCAAATTCACAGATTAAGCTGTCATATAGCACAAATCCAATTCGGAGTAACATTATCAAAGGGGTTGCAATAAAGACAAAGATAACTAAGGGCACTCACAATAATGTTTAACAGTAACAGGACACAGTGATGTTCACAAACAATCCACAAACACAAACTGAAGCACAACTGAAGTACTAACTCCCCTCATATACAGACAATGTGAACTCCTGGGAAGAAGAGGAGATAAGAACAAGGTATGGGATGAACAGCAGGACAAGGGGTCAGGGCTACAGCAAGGCTAGGACCAAATTACCAACAGACTCACAAGAAATACTGACACATGGCAAGTGTAAATAAAGACTCTGAATGCATAGGCTAAACTACATTTTTTATCTAATTAATGTCTTACATAATTAATGTATTTTTTTTATCACCCATTTGGTGTTTTCTTTAGGTTGCACAGCCATTTAAATAATTTTTTTAAAGAAAGCAAAATGTGTATCATGTTTTGGTGTGTCAGCTATGTGCATGTTGTCGTCTCTTGTTACACTATGCATTGCATTCTCGATGATTATCAGAAAAAGTTGAATCACAATGGTACAAAACACAGCATACATTTCAACACCCACACCTCAAAACACTTTCCTGAATTGTTCAGTAATTACATACTTCATCAAAACTTCAGATCAAAAAATAATGAGATTAATTTTTTGTGGATATTGGCTTTTTAAAAAGTAAATTATGTACTAGACATTAATTCTTGCTAAACTCTTGAAGCTACATGAAAGGCGTGCAGACACTTGTTTAGGTGTCACATTCCTCTCCATTGTCTCCCAAATGAGGGCAGGTACAAAAACAAACTTCTATGCTAATACTTTATTTATCACAAAATGGCTCAGGAGGAGGCAGGAGGAGGAATATAAACACTTCCACCCAGTAAGATGGTGGACCAACACTAAGGTCTAATATAAATGAACTTACATATCATATCATAAACTTCACCAACCAATAATAAAGCACGAACACTGAACTAAACTTCAACACAGCTGTAACTGATAATTAACAAAACTGATCTTTTTTTTTGCTCTAACTGATAATTATCCAAAATAAAAGTTCTAAACCAAAACCCATAACTGCTAACAGAAAAAGGATGGCCTCTAGTGCCCACCAACGGTTCCCAGATATGACAATAAGAAACACTACAAATTTAATGAAACAAATTTTTGTTGCCTGGTGTAATTAGTGATAATACCAGGTATTTCATTTACTCATTTACTTTCAATATGTTTCCATTGTACAAGTTTATTCTTCATGGAAACAAAAGTCCGGGTAGTGCTTTAAACCTAGTTCTTTTGGCCCCAGCTCTGCTGCTCCATTGATGCTATTTTATTCTTAGGACCAGTGGTTCCCATGACAAGCTCCGGAGCTAAATATTCTAAGGAAAGGTTAATTTATAAATGCAATAGAGTAGTAGAAGAAATATTGAATTTCCTTTCACACTGGAGGCAGCTGAATGCCATCTGTGTATATCTGCTTTTGAATGGTCCCATTGGACTAGGATAGATTAATTCGATATTGTAGAAGTGTGATTTTATTACTGATTAATCAATGTGCTGCAAAACAGAAAGCATCAGGGGAGAACTTTGAGATTAATGCTACTAATTTTAAATGCTAGACACAGTCAATGAACAACCATATCTGTTTGGTCAGTCATAGTCGCGGCTATACACCCTGCTTACGTTTGTCAGTGCTGGGCGGTTGTGGTTTAATAGCACATGCGTGTTTGTGTTATATATAGGGCACAGTTAAGTGAAAGAGTTGTAATGAATGGACTGAACAGAAGTGGACCACTATGGCTTTGATTGTATCTCTCTGATTAATGTTGTCCATCTGCAGCTGCTCGTACTCAAAACCCTTCTCTCTTCCGCAGAGTGAAGACTGAATGTCCTCTTTATCTCCTCTCTTGGAAAAAAAGTATAGGACCACAACTGTGTGTCTTCTTTAATAGTGACTGAAGAAGTCGCATTATGCACCCAATTCCAGGAAGCGTTAGTTCAAGGACTTCTAACCCAGTGTAATTTCACTCTGGCACTGAATGTATTGCATCAGCTTGGTGGCAGCCAGCATGACTGCTGGAAAAAAAACCCAAAAAAACAGTAAAGTCCTTCCTTGTCTTGACTCCAAAGCCATTTGATTCACTAGAATAAAGCAACCATTGTAGGTTTGGTATTCAAATTGGACTGGCTGAGAAATGTTCAAAATAACTGATTCCATGTTAATGTGGCAAGCAATTAACAATCACTGAGCATTGTTGTCGATGCCACCGCCAACATAACTGGCTTGTTTTTTTCTGTCCCCTGTTACTCAGCCTGATGCCAGCCAGTATGGGCATCCAGACGCTGGTATAACTGAATTGTCCTTTAGTGTTCTCCTCCAAGTGTGTTGAGTGTGTTAATAAAAATAATCATTTTAGTGTTGCCTAGAAACCTTGCAGTTTGAACTGGATTTCTTGTTTATTTGAACTGCTTATACATTAATGCATGGAACTTCCATGAAGATACACACAAACATATCTGTGCTTTGCACCAGAGAAGGTGTTAATCGCTGCAATTTTATGCAAAACTGGATTTAAGTATTAGATGTCCTATACAGAGAACACATGTCAGCGCGTTTTAATGCACAGTAAGAGCTTATTTGCTGAACTGAATATATAATTGGTAAAAAACAAAAACTAAAATGTGGTCTGCATTATTTTTTTTACATATTTTATAGTTTAGATTTTAGTTTTTTTTCACCGAACTAGAATTGGCCCACAATCAAATCTAGCTGACAGAAAAGGTATTATGTTACAAGCATTTATACAACACTTCTTCAAATTAGGAAGCACTATTTTCCCCCTTATTTGCATGCTGCTCCCACAGATACATGCAAGTGTAAATCCACCTTCAAACTGTTTACTGAGCACTGATACATTTTATCATGTTATAATTTTTAGAGCTGTTTACCCGAAATACATTGTGTCACTTTGTGTCAGACAAAACACAACTCCTCGTAACCATGGTGCAATCACAATTATGAGGTGTTGTTAGGTATAACTGCTGTTTACTGTTAAGATTATAACCATGTTTTGTTCTGGTATGTACTTTGCAAAAAGACTGTGGCAGTAGGCCATATACTTCCATCTGTTTAAAAAGATGCTCTTAATAAACAGTTGCTGGAATTATTCAGATCTAAAGCACTGTGAATATAAATGGATTTTATGCTTCAGTAAAACCTGTTCTTGTACTACTTCCAATAACCACAGTGCAAACTTTGATTACTAGAAAGATTTATTGCTGAATTGATCCTCATATAGTGACTTCTCCATCCATAACTCTCCAAACTACACGATCACAGTGCTGAGACAGGCAATATGGTTATTTGCCTGCTAACGCAGAATTTATAGAGAAATGATGGACAGGGAAGGGTGTACATGATGTAGGATAATTCCGTATGCATAAATGCATATAGGGAGGTGTGTTAGATATTTGTTTTTGTTCACTTTCCTTTGAGTTCTGCTGCCGGCTTTTGATGACTCATGCTGAAACTTTGGAGAACTACATGTCATGTTATTATAGAGGACAAGCTAATTTCAACGGCGTCTGGGTTTCATGATGTGATTTGTCAGTGGAGGTTGTAAATAGAATTAATGAAGCATGTCTGCCCTGTTAACTGGTACTGTGTCATTCAGCTGTCATAATATTACCTGGGTCCTCAAGCCAGAAGCACCATCAGATATTATTTCCATGCTAGGCTATGAATGTATGGATTCTACATGTCATACTGTCACACTCTGGAGATGAAATTGCACTTTAGCAGTATATTCTTAAGCCGCAAGTTATAGGGATAACCCAGACTTTAGGTCAACCAAATTGTTACATGCTACATTTGTTGTGTACGCTCAGTTTTCACAAGTAATAATTTGGATTATTTTTATGCTTAAAAATGAACACAGGATCGTTCTCATGTGATATAATCATGGGCGTTTGTTAACTATCACCTGATGTGAGCAATTACACAGGCTGTGAATGACTGGTCCACAAACTGAAAGTGAAAGTGAATCAAGTGATGACATTGTGAAGCCTCTACAGCAGGTCAGCCAGAGAAGCTAGTGAAATATTGATCTTTCTGGCAGAGAAAATTGTGCAATATTGACATAAAAGGATATATCTATGACTAATAATGCACTTTATAAGGAACAGTGTCTACATGTGTTGAAGGAGAGTTTAGACCATGTCTTCAAAATATTTCTGGGGTATTAGGAAAGACTGTATAACTGTAGGACAAAATAAAATCTGTTTGGATTGTGCTGGAGTTCTGAATGGTTTTAGTTGGAGAATGACCCCTCCACTTCCCTTTACAAACAGAGACAGGGCTGAGAGAAATCTGTGTGATTTAATTGTTTTTGTTATATGTATATATCTTCAACAAAACACATCGTCTTTTCAGGGACTTCAGCAGACTATGTACTAGATCTTTTCTCTGTCTCCTTTCAATTATCTGTAAATTAATGTCTACCGTAATGGATGGTGCACGTGTGGCACAGTTTAAGAGATTACATTGAAAAATGATGGAGTATTCCTTTAAGTTTCCTAGTCCTGTGTTGGATCCTCCTCTGTTGGATCAATTTTTTTGGAAAAAAACATTACAGTCAAAATTAAACTCATTAAGGTCACCTCCTTTACAGTAAGAAAAAAATAATTCATTAACAAATTGATTGACCATAGCAGCTCTGGGTTGCTAATTGATAGGGTCATGTAAATTATGCATGTGCTGGTCTCTCTGGAGGGTACCACTGCGCTTGTGGTGATTACAGTATACAAACTGCTATGAAGGATGATGTGCTTTGACACCAGGGTTATTTGAAGCAATGTGACACCTCGCTAATTGCTGCAATTAGGCAGATGGTGTCTCTAATCAGACAAGTCCTTCTCCTTGAACTTGGGCATCTGTCTGAGAACAAGCCTCCTCACAATCTGAATTCATCAATAACAGCCCATTTTTGTGCATCTAATAAAGGAACATGTGACAATGGTTTTCTCACAGTTAATGGGAACTGCTCAAATTGATTTAAAATGAGAAAAAGTATAGGGCACCGTAAGAGAACACAACCATGTTCTCTGACTGTCCTGTTGTAAAATTGAATTCCAGAGTGACTTTTAGCCCACTACAATTTCCCACAATAGTATGAACATCATAGAACACTATAGCTGCTGTATGTAAACCTCTTGTTGCAATTTATAGGGGGGGACAACAGCTCTGCACAGTTATAATCAAATACTCTGAAGAATTTAGCATTTAGTATGTTAGATATCACATAGTAGATAATGTGACTTGAAGAGTTTATAGAGAAAGATTGTATGTTAGATAAACCACCTTATGTGTGGTGCAGAACCAACAACCTGTCTTTGAATGTGGACAAGATGAAAGATAGGGTTTTTGACTTTGAGTGCATGACATGATCACTCTACACTGAAAATTACAGCCTTTGCTTGATTTAGTTTATTTGCTTTAATCTTAAATTGCTTTATATAGAGTGTACACATATTAGCAGTGTAAGGTTATAAAGTAAACTGATTTGTCATTAACAGTGTGTTTCTTTGTTTTTAAAATACCTTTGCTGAGCACTGGGGCCGGTCCCTTCCTGGATGGGCAAAGGTGAGGCTCAGGGCTGAGGAATCCTAAATCTTATGGCCTGCAAAGTAGGCTGTATCACATCACCATGTGCCTAAGAGGGATTTTGACCTTAGGTCGGTTTATTGTATGAGTGAGAGGTTAGGTGTAGTTTGTTTACCCCTTTTAGTGTCTTTTGGTTTGGCCAAGCCACTATAAATGCTATCCTTAGTTTTATTGTGCTAGGTCAGTTTTGTTTTGCTAAATGTCTTTGTTATGAGTATGATTTATTTAATCTCTTTTATAGACCTGGTTGTTCTGCTATAAACCTAGTTTTAGGTTCTTTGTGAGGTAATAAAACCCTCCTTTTTGAAATGACAACTCTTGTGTCCTTGTGCCTCACTGCTTAGTCCCCCACAGTCATATAAAAACAGTTTTTGCTAAGAGTGTGTGGCTTAATGTTTTATACAGTATGACAAAACACACAGTGTATGCTAGCCCAATGGTTTATAATAGCTTAGGGAGTTTCATTTGATGTGTGTGATCAAAAAGGCTTCCTTGTAGCAATTCTAAAAAAACACTTTTGAATTCCTGAAGTGTTAAGAAACTTTTTAAAGGTTTGATGAACCTCTACTAATTGTAAGGGTTTTATATGTCTAAACCAAGAATGACTGTCAATTTAAAGCATTAGTATTTAATGAAATTCTACAAATGCTAATAGTTAATTTTATTTTAGAACTGGACCAATCTGTTTTATAATTGCCCACATAAACACACAGAAAAAGTACAGTGCACTGTTTCAAACTCCTCAATTACTGCAGCATGCTAGGCAGAATCTGTAGCGCTAGACTTGACAGACAATCCAATTCAGCCATCAGGTATCAGCTGGGCAGCGACAGAGAAGCTGGGGTTTCTCCTAGGGAGCCGTAGGAGCTCATTTACGTCCCTCCACTGGGCTGAAGCAGGTCAAGCAGCACAGCCGCACAAGATCTACGCTAGCTTAGCGATTAACTTCATACCACAAACCAGCAGACCTCTGAAGTCAGAAACAAATTGGTTTGCACTAGCCTGACAGTGTGTCAGAAGGAGGTGTGAATACAGTGGGCTTTACCCATGAGAGAAACCCAGTACTGAGAGAGGAATCCCAATAACAACCAACCTTGTTTGTATTCTTCTAGCGAGTTTGGCTAAGAAACTACTTTAGCCATTAACCTAGAGAGAACAAAACACCTTTCCTGTTTGACCTTGAAGTGCTGTGCATTGCAGACTTCTTCTTTCTAAAACCTTTCCAAATCCTAATGGGGAGTGTTCTATTATTGCACCATAAGCCCTTTGGAGATTTTCTGGAAGCCACTATGATTAGCTATAGGAAGAGAACCAGGCTAGCAAGCAGCAGCCTCCCAGCTAAGTGTCATTCTTCTTCTCTGCACTGTTAATAATTGTCTCTGTGGTTTCACCATGTCTAATGACTATTGGAATCCTGCTGTGCCTGAAGTGATTGGGATGGCACTTTTAAATCTATCTCTCTATTTCCAGATCAGCTGTAGGACTGTGATGTGTGTGGATTGTGCTAACTACTGTTAGCCATTTCAGAGCAGTCTTTTATAAGTGTCTGAAAGCTTCATCAACCCAGCAAATGTGAAATACCTATAATGTAAATGGTTTTGGCTAAAAGTGGTGAATTCTGTTTTTTGCAACACTTTGTTTTGTTTCCAATTTGTATATAAGTATAAATGTGTTTTTTTTCTTTCTTTTCGTTTTTTACTTAAAACATCTAAAAAAAGAAACCCAAATACCCCCATGTAAATGTGCAATACATGGAGTAAAATAAAATGTCTTTAAATTTATTTTCTGATACACTTTTTCTTAAAATGACAGACAGAGAACTCTCTGGTCAGGTCACCAGTACACTGCAGTTTTTAAAATATTAAGGATGTTCCATAAAATACAAATGGACAAAACAAAACAAAAAAACAGATTAATGTAAAGATAAATCTTGTACCAGATGGCATAACATTTTTACACATAACATAATAAAATATTAACAGTTCCCAGGAACATTCTTGCACAATGCTCAAATATAAAAAAGCTACCAAAATGTATCAGAGACCCTGAGCATACCTGTCAGTACACCTAGTTTGATATTGTGGAACCACAACTCATCCCCTGACAGGAGCCTCACGTAAAATTCACAACACGTCTTCAGATTACTAAAGGAAGATAAGAGATAAGCCAGCATTTAGCCAAAAAGAGCTACAGGAATGCCTGAATGCAACAGGAAAAACAATTATACAGAGAACTATAAACAATGAACCGTACTCCAATTCACTCCTCTTTTGGAACAATGTACTCTAGTCAGACAAAACAAAAAATAATTCTTTGGTAATAATTTGTCTTATTTTGTGTGGTGAATGATATAGGTCTCTTCTCTGTAAACAACTCTGGAGCATTACATGTTATTGAAGGAATGGCATCAGACATATTTCTCACCAGTCATAATGGATGATTCAACAAGACAACAATCAACAAACAATTACTTCAATGTATGACAATTTCACAGCATGCAATATGCATATGACAACATAAAGGCGGTAAAAATGAACAAAGACTGCAGCATAGTATATTATGTGGAAAACGCTGTTTTAAAAGTCCATTTTTCACTATATGTGTCTACAGCTGAATGAGGGAAGATGAAGCGGGTCACCTGACCTTCAGAGCACAGCTGGAGCCAAACATGTCAGGCTAACACACCGCTTCTGCAGCACACGCACCCAGAAGCTCTGATTGCCAAGGCCACGGATGAGTAAAACTCTATTTCATCTAATGGCTCCACACTGATCTGGGAAGAACAACACAGAACACATTGGGAGGGGGCACTACAATCAAGCAAAGGGAAACCACTTCCTTTTGCCAGCAAATAAGACACACAGGAGAGAAGCCCTAGCCGGGGTGGGGCGAGGTCCTGCGCCGTTTTCAGCATGAATTTCCTTCAGAGCTGTTGATGAAAGAGAATGTCAGCAAGGTTTTATGAATACAAAAATGCAACCCTTGCATCACTCTAGCGCTCCCTTCAGGGCCCGTAGAGCCACTGCTGTGTAGGTGCCCTTTAAATTGAAACAGTGGCAAAAACTGAGTGTGTCACAGTTTATACCTCCAGGGTGTTGTTTGTAAGACTTCAAAGTGAAGCTTTACAGAAAGGTACAATTAATGGCTGTCCATTTGCCAGACACCGGTGTGACTGCTATATATTTGTTTTATTTTGTATGGGCCTCATGCTCAAGGGAACATCTAATGAGTATCTAAGCAAAGGAGAGAGCAACAAAGAAATAGAAAACAAAAGAAAGAGCTGTGAAGGAATAGATGCTTAGAACAACAGGGTCTAGGATACAATTTTGAAAAAAAAAAGTGATTATGACAATTATATTAATAAAAGTCCATGTATTTTGCAGTTACAGACATTCAGTATATGTTAGACAGTTTTTCCAATTTTCACCAGAATGGCTAAAACTTTCATGTCCTTTTCAACACCAAGTGCTATTGTTACGGACAACAATAAAATAAATAAATAAATAACAGCAAAGTTTGGCAAAAGGCAAGTTTTTAGAATATTCAACTTAACACTGCAAACTTCATTGTTGATTGTGGTTCTATTGATTTAGTTTAGTGTCATACAAAACAACTGGAAACACACACACACACACACACACACAAGAGAAGTCATTTTTACCAAGTCCAAGTTAAGTCTCAAGTCTTTGAGTGGCAATTTCAAGTCAAGTCTCAAATCTTTAGACCCAAGTCCAAGTCTATGGGGTGCCGTTTGTAAAAACAGCTTAAAATTAGAGGTGTCATACTTAATCATTTAGTGCAATTTTCACACAATTTTCACACATTTAGAGCTAAATTTAGTTTTTTTTTTAAAACAGTGTTAAGTGTTGATACATTTTCTTGCTGCATAAATGCATAATGTTAAATCTAAATATACAGTACTGTGCAAAAGTCTTAGGCACCTGAGAAAATTATGCATAAAAGCTATTTACTGCTGGGTAGTGGTGTTAAGTTAGTGTTAAAACATTTACATTACAACAAATACAAACAACATTAATACAGTAAATGGTGGTTTTATGTGTTTGCATAACCATTTTCAGCACTATTTCCTCATGGAAGCTCCATCAAATACCTGGTTTGGCTCATTTTACTTCAGTTGATTAAGTTAGGTGTATTAACAGAATTTTATTTATTCGCCCAATGACTGGAGCCACTGAGCAGAAACCTGGATCCAAACCTGTGTTATTCTAACCAGCTCACAATATACTACTTGACTACTTTTAAGGAAAAAAATCTTGATACTTTTTACTGCTTGCTTGTTTGTTTGTTCAGCTGTGTATTTGCTGTCAGAAAGAAGCTCTCTGTTGTTATAAGTGACTTCAAACAATTCGCAGAGGTGCTAAGACTTTTGCACAGTACTGTACTGTATATCTAAATGTTAAATCTAAATCTAAATCGTATATCATAAATGTAAATGTTAAATCTTCAATCTAACTGTTAAATATATATCTAAATGTTAAGCACTATTATAAACGGCATAACGGCAAAAAAAGCATAACAAATTTAGATAATTTTTTCATCATTTAGTGCAATTTTCATACATTTACAAAAAACTAAACGTTGCCCTCTAAATCTAAATGTTGCGCGTTACAAACGGCCACTCTAAATGTGGGATTTTTGAGTTCTAAATGTTGAGCTCTAAATGGTCAGAAGATTTGCTAATTGGCCAAACACCGTGATTACCATTGGCTGTTACTTAGAAGGGGGCTGGACTGATATGCAGTCATCAGTATGGAGGATTTGCCTTAAATTATCTTAAATCTAAATTTATCTCGCACTCTAAATGTGAAACTCTGTGACACTTTACCAATGACCCCTTATTTGCCATAATAGCCCTCGGAGATCCGTTCACCTTGGAGACCCAGACTCTCTGTCACACACACACACACACACACACACACATACAGTAACCCCCCACTTTTGTGACGTCCCGGTTTCGTGCACCAGACAGTGGTTACTAAGGCAATCAACCTGAATGGAATGAATCTGTATTTACCAGCTTATACCAAAGAAAATGACAGCCATACAAAAGAAAACACCCATGCATTAATTACAGTGCAACGTATATAGGGGTAACATGAATATTTTACATTCTAGCACTGCAGTTCACTGTAAACTGAACAGTTTGAATACAGGTTTACCTCTATATTTTTTTTAAGGCTGATGAGTTTAAAATGAAATTAAAGTGTTTTTGGGAGCATATTTAGGGTCTACACTATAAAAATGTTATTAACCACATCACAGCGCGTTTTTTTTCCCCACTATATGCGGGTGCTCTTGAAAAGTAACCCTGCGGGTAGATTTTTGTAAACAGCAGAAATATACACTATGTATATAGTTTTGTCTGAGATTCGTTCACATCTTTGATTTATCCCTGGCTTAATAATGCTGAGACACAGGCAGAAAGTAAGAGGACCCTTAACAGCCACAAAAAGCTAAACCAAAAATGAATGTCATTTTGAGCAACATTCAAGTTTATGATCTTTCATCCTACATGACCTTGCAAGGCTGACACTCTTGCAAACACTCCGCTAGCATGTGTAATACAGCCTTTGTTTAATGATTTATCTTCTCCCTAAATCAATTAATGATGAATCCTAAGTGCACTGACATGGGACAGGGCAAAAAGTGAATAATTATATTAAGCGTGACTAGACAGCCAACATGAAAAGCAATGTTTAATTAATGTGCACAGAACAACCCTTTCCTAACCTATCTGATTTCCCAACTAGCTAACCTCACATTATTAATTACTTTACCTATTCCCTGACTATAATACAAACACTTTTCTTTGTATGTCCAAGTTTTGAAACTACAACTTTCTTCTTTTCTGTTGTGCTTAGGCACTGCTCATGGACCTGACATGTGGACTTGCCCTGTAATTGGCAGTATCAATATGTTTATGAAAACAGCTTCGGCTCGAGCCAAGAAAATTAACTGTCAGTTTGTTTGCCAGCGAACGTACATAAATGCGGAAAAGATGTGTAGACAATTTGTTTTCATCCTCCTCCGACTGAGACCAAGTTTCATTGTAGCTGTCAAGACAGATGAAAGGAAACACTTTAAAGTTCTGCCGAGCAAACGTGATTGCCTAGCATGAATCGGAGATGGCTAGTACCCCAATAATGGCTCCCAGCCTTTTCTGTTAACAGGAGCTTTCTGTGAAGCAGCACCGCTTCTAAGCTCCAGACATTGTTGTTACTTACCAACATATTCCTCTTTAGGTGTGAAAAGCTTTGGACACCTTTGCCTATGTGGACTTCACTGACCACTTCTATCTCACCTTCACTCCCTCTGCAAGACACAAGTGTTTCTATCAAATGTACAGCTTACTCCTTCAGCCCAAATGTAATTGACCAGGCAAGACATGTCTAAAGGTTGCTTCTTTAGCCTAAATCATCTCACATTTACCATCAAGTTAGACTTGCTTATGTGACTTCTCAAGGATAAATGGGTCATTTGGCTGATGCCCTTATCCAGAGCGCCATACAATCACTGGTTACAGGGAAAGTTCCCCTGGAGCAACTGAGGGTTAAGTGTCTCAAGAATACAGTGGTAGAAAGTAGGGGTCTGAACCTGCAACTTTGTGGTCATCGGGTTCACAGACAATTGTTTTACCCACTAGGATAGAACCACCTGACGGCGCATGACATTGCATGACCCACTGTTATCCAACGCTTAGCACAAGCTCATTTTATATATGAAATAACACTTTTTACCCCTTTACCCTCTCCACTGGCTCCACCGGCTCTATCACTGCTTCCACCTGGTAAGAATGTGTACTTTCCCTTGTGTGCATTTATATCTCCTTCTCTTGCTCCATATACACATTCTCCCTTTTGTCAACTCATTTTAGAACTTGTATGTTTTTGATAAAATGATTAAGTTTGATTACTGATATCTCTTTTTCATGACATTACTCTCGCAGCTGTAGCTACACTTGAATTTAATTTTAAAAGTATCCTAAGCCCACCCCAATGTTTGCATTAGATCTAACCCAATTTGTAGCTGAAAAATGGCAAACTTGTTTTTTCTGAGAAAGAATGATGAGAGGAAAGGGGGATATATAAATGATATATCACAGTGATTAAGCAAAGGTAGCTGAAAAAAATATTTAAGGCCACCCCTGACTCTGTCCATGCCTGATGTTATCTATAAAATGCACAAACTAATTTTAGCTATGCAATGTTCTCTTGTCCATTTTTATTCCTTACTTTCATTCTTTTTGTGTGGGACCTGTGTCAAACTGAACCTGATTTAAATCAGGGACACAGCAGCAGTACAGTTCCACACTGTGGTCAGAAGGAAAATAGGGCTGGCCATGTTCTCACTGGGTAAGATGGATTACAGAGCTCCTCTCTGCCTATTTATACAGAGTAATCCATACACAGAGGGGAAATATGGTTCATTTTGCCTATTAATTTACCCTTCTCATTATGTAACACAGTCTCCAATCTCTACTATCGTTTCGCTTTTAAGGTCAGATTAAACCCAAAATCATAACACACTTCCCTTCTGTGTCATATTTCTGAGCGAAGCAAAAAGTCAGGGAGGGTCACTGAGAGAACTGAGCATTTTCACTGGATAAACATGTTTCTAATATACTTGATGTTAACATTATCCTCACCCATTGGTACATCATGATGTAATCAAATATCAGAAAACATATTAGAGAAGGGCATACGTAATTAGATCATGATGGAAGATTACAGGAAAACAAGAATTTAAATGAGTGATTATGATGAATTGTGCTCAATATGACTCAGGACACAAACTAACTATGCACAAAAGGTCAGTTGTGCTTTCTGGTGGCTTTAAATGAAAAGAAAATAATCTAACAATGTCAAAGGACCATTTATGTGCTATATTAACTGACATAAGACCTTTCATGTGAAGATCAGTGGACTGCATGGTTTAATAAAGATTTTCCCTTTAGTGAAGAGTGTGCTGCTGTCTAAACCATTTGGGCCTGCGTGAATAGGTGTCGAAACCAGTAATCTCCTCTTACTGTGCTGCAACGTGACATTGCATTAGTGAGTTTGTCAAATAGAGCGGTGGATAAGTACCTGAGGATTTAGATTTGATTTTATTACTAAGCTTGTTAGTACGGTATAAAACATAACACTGCATAACAGTACCATCCAGAACACAACCATAACATTCCAACTTCTCCCAACTCCTTAGCTATCAGAAAAGTAAACATTGCAACATATTGTAATTTGTATCTCACAATTCATTTTTCTGATGAAGGTACTTAGATGTAACTGTTTTTATTCTACTTATTGAACAGAGTGTTCTAATTTTTTAACCTTACTATATTCTCCTCTTAGTATACTTTTATTACGGGTAAGCTGTACTATTCC
>JBBPDH010000124.1:24452341-24465175 GCA_037974565.1 Clupeocharax schoutedeni
CATTATCAGACAGGTTTAATTGATTTCATGCCAGGCCCAATAAAAAAAGTGTTCCTTTAATTTTTGTGAGCAGTATAAATATATATATATATATTTACTGTTGTTGTTTTGGTAAAAAAAAAAGCCTAGAAATGCCTATTTTTATAGTGTAAACCATAAATATGCCCCAAAAATGCTCCTAAAACATTTTAATTTCATTTTAAACTCAGTTTAATACATTTCCCTTAATGATAATATTAAGATAAGCCCATACGGACTGTATGTTTTAGTAATAAAAATACAGCAAAATGTAGGGGTAATCATTTTTACAGTTTAATAACTTACTGTTCATCAGCAGCGTGTCTTATTGTAGAGACCTGGTTATAGCAGAGCTCAACGGGCTCTTTTAATTAAATTTACAGTACAGTAATAAACTGGGGTTTGAAAAAACGAAAATCAAGAAAAACACTCAAGATGAGTCAGGGGTGGACTGGGTGTTAACGGTGATAAGAATCTCGTACGTTAACGCGCGTTATCGCCATTAGCGGCCCAGCTCTAATTTTAATCTTTATTTTATATTGTGCATTGTTTGCATGCCAATTTCAATAATTTCATGGTTTTGTTTTTGATTTATTTGATTTATTCTTTTAATTATTTAAAAAATTGGTTTTGGGTCAAGTCTTTCCTAATTTTCGGTTTTAGTCAAAAAATAAATTTTGGTGCATCCCTACTAATTTTTTCTTAATAATGTAGAAGTAAAATGCGTAAAAAACATATTGCCACAAAAGAAGCAAAAAAATGTGGAATTCCACATAAAAAGATGAGTTCTCATAGAAAAAAATTGTGTGTGACTGGATCCGCGAGTCCTGATCCATGTGAAACTGGGCGATTACTGTATACACATACAGTACAAAAGTCATAGGCACCTGAGAAAATTATGCTAAAAAGCTGTTTAAGTGTTTAAGCATGTACATTACAACAAATACAAACAACATTAATACAGTAAATGGTGGTTTTATGTGTGGCCAAGTGTCTGCTTAACCATTTCCAGACCTCTTTCCTCATGAAAGACCAGTTTAACTTGCAGCTCCATAAAAAAAACTGGTTTGGCTCTTTTTACTTCAGTAGATTTCATAAGTTGTGCTGATTATGGAATTGTATTCATTCACCCAAAACTTTTGCACAGTACTGTACATGCTACCATTAACACATTATGACTTACCTTCTAATTCAAACTAGATATAACCATGAAATTTTGTCTTGTTTTTTCTAAGCCTCAAAACACTCCCATTTCTAAAATCATTCCCATTTCTAAAAAAAAATAACACGATTTTCATCTGCCATGCTGCAGAATAAATACCAAAGTGAAATAAAAAACACAACAATCCCACAGCAGCGACTTAAATGAATATATTTTACACCATGTCAAGGTTTTATTTGACAGTATTTCGGAGTATTGTACAATAAACAAGTTGTTTTGCAAAAGTTATTATATCCATAGTTGCATTTCATAAAAAATAGTTGCTTGCTTACAGTCTTTTGTGACTATTAATAGTATACATGGAGCTTGTTTTTATAGAGTTTTACAGGTTAAACAGTGTCACTGCTATTATAACACTACACAGTGATTTAGAGCCCAGTCAGACTCATCATTCTGCCTTTTTTCCACAGGATGCAAATAGATCATCTCATACACTATGTTGGGTTTTCATTGATCAAGAAAGCCTGGGCAAAAAGGCAAGAATGGTATCACACCTATGAGATGCAGATTTGTAAGTCAACAGTGAATGACCATCAATACCATGCTAATACTCAGTTGGAAACAGTTATGCTCTCCTCAATGTATTGAGAGTCCTGATTGGACACAAAAGAATTGGATTATAAATAATAGGCAACGCATTTAGGGTTTTTTCTGAAGCAGCTCTAGCACCTCATGGCCTGCTATGTTATTCGCTCAGTGGTGTAAGCTAAAAATGTGTACAAATACATAAAAAGTAAAAATAAAAAGTTTACATTGAGTTTAAAAGATATACACAATTTTTTTATTCAAAAGTATCCAATTAACCAACACATTTTTCTTCATTAGATATGGAGCTACAAACTTCAAAAGCAAATGAGCCGCATCCAAACTGCTCGACTAAATCATCGCATCACTTGCCTCAAACTGCACTGAATTGGGGTGTTTGAAATACATTAGCTTATGTGGTTTCTGACACCGTATGACATATTGTTATCCATATAATCAAACAGGTGTATGTAGCATAACCAAAAACAATATTAGCAGCCATCTGAAAGGCCAACTTTTGTCTAGGCTTTTTGCCCATTTTTCACCAAGCTATTACTGCAGGCCAAAGGCTTGTGTGAAGACTCCCAGTCCTGTGCTTTGAAGTTAACTGCTGCTTCGTCCTGAATACAGTGTCACAGTGGTAAATCTGGCATTCATTTCATATTCACAGAGAAACCTGCTGTACCCGGATCAAAGCAGAGCCACTCCACTGGTTTTTGGAGGTCTTTTTCACGAGGAAATTTATCAAGCCAGGTTTAACTGCTCCAAAGGCAAGAACACGTTCCAATTCTTCAATTACTTTTTTTCTTCTTTGGTGAAATGACCCGTGCTATCTTGTAATTACTAGATCACTGTCAGGTCTCCCTGCCCTGATTTACAATTAGGAAGAGAGGGCCAAATTAATCTTTGCTTTTCCCCCTCTACCTCTCAGAAGAGGACCATTTAGTACTTGGTGGGAGAAGATCCACCTGCATATTTCTGAGTTGCCTTAAAAGGTTCGATCCATCACATGCTGCGGAGAAGCCATCTATGAATTAAAAGAATACGTCAGCATTTTTCTGTCGAATTTCTTTCTGCTGCACCTGTAACATGTTTGATTACCAGGATTACAACTGTCTGTCCACTGGAATCCACAAGTGTTTTGAGTTTTATGTCCATTTACTTAGTATAAGAAAATTATTATCTGCGGTAATATGGTGAAAAATGGTAAAAAAAAAAACCAAAACAAAACAAAAAAATACTAAGGTGGAAAAACATTTCTTTAATGTCATCAATTCAGTCAAATGATCAATAACATTAAAATAAACCCTTGCCTTGTTTTAGTCAAAAGTTTGTATTAGAGCATGACGAACCCTTACGGTATGCAGAAGAAGTGTCATTTGTACTTCAAACTTCAAATTGCCCCAATACATATGCATAAAAATGGCTTTAATGTGATACAAACTGCTACATTGCCTTTATATTTGTGACTACTAATGAACAATCCATAATTGGTGGTATGGAGAACAGCATGGAGTAAACCTTTCTAGAGTACAACACACAGGTTAAATTGAAGGTCTTAGAGACAGTAACCATTGATTTGTATAATACAGTCCGTAAAAAACAGAAATCTTAAAGGTGAACATTAAAGATGAAGTTCCTTCACAGAAATGGAGTCTACCATCCTTGGCCGCTCTTTTCTCCTATATTCCAATACTGCATATATAATAACCATGCTACCATTCAGTGTCTACTGATAGACAAAGTGCTGAAAACCCCCATGGACTCTTGTCTCCTGCTAGAAAATTCTCTGATAAATATATACAAGTCTCTTTAAAGAATTTGCCTTTACCTTTGAGTATATTTTCCATATATGAAAATAGCCTTTTTTAAATTATATAATGTTATCTATCTAAATCAGAAATGACACAAGTCCTGCTTTTCTGAGGCTGGAGCAATCAGCATCCAGGTACAGAAATACAAAACATCCATGTTCCGTCCAGAGCCCACATTTATCACACTAAAAATGTTAATGCATTGAATTTACTTGGTTGAAATGTGTACATTATTTTCACATGAATAAAATATACTTCTGTCAACAACGATGATGCAATATACAAAATGTAGAAATGCGTATTTCAAGTAAGTTCAATGCATTAATGAGTATACTGAACCACAGTCGAGTCTTCCCTGTCTGTCCAACTGTAATATCAACACTCCTCTTGAATAATTATCCATATATTGTCTCAGATAAACACAGTCCCTGGTGTACTCTCATTTTGAAGAGATAAAACCACAAGTATGTTGGGTTCCTTGGTCCAGATTAAGCCTGAACTATAAAGAACTTTCCCTGGAGAATCCATTACAACCTGTATGTGCTCTGCCCACATTTTTGTAGGAAAGGTTGGTAGAGAGAAGATTTACAGAACAAAATCCAATTTAATATAATGAGCAAATGATTTTTTGTCAAATGTACCTATTATGTGTTATTAACTTTGAATAATATTGATTTTATATGTGAGAGAAAAGTCACCCTGTTAGGTCAGACTAGAGTTTTTATGCGACACTACCAGGCTGTACTGTTCAGTTGTAGCTGATAAAGGCTATTTTGCTATCATGGTAAAGTCACCTTTGGCAACCTTACTATTATTTAACCACTAAGGGATTACTGAGTCACACTATTCTAATGCTGAATCAGTCGTACTATTAATTCAATCATACTCTCACTTTTAAAAAACTGTACACAAATACATTCCACATGATACACACCATTCAAGGTTTCAAAGTCCTGCCTTGACATTAGTATGTATCAGTCTCCTTAGCTAATTGAAACTAGGCAGTCTGGCAATGACACATTTTTCAATATGCTAACATGCCGGATGTGACCTAACAGTGTGCTCTTTAATGCACATACAAAATCAATGTCATTTGTAACACATAAAATTTTTTTGGTATTTTCCCATTTAACCCTTGACTTGGTAGTTTAAATGGGATTGCCTAAGTAAAGCAAAACGTGGCCACTCTTGCAGAAGTTGCAACACAATTGAGGGCAAAGCACAAAAGCTTGCTTAGCATTAATATTAAACGTAATCCAAGTTCAGGAGACCATTCCATTGTTTATTTGCTGCTTCTCGTTTTAGCTTTACGTTTCTGTTCTGAAGTACTTGGAGACCAAATAACCATCAAAACATCAGGATAAGGCACTCTGCCCAGTAAAAACAATTCTTTTTTTCACATGATCCCTCTTAAACTTTTCTGATTGCTTAGTTTGTGAACAACAGGAGAATGAAGCAAGCCAGTGATCACTGTAAACAGAGAGGTGGTCAGTGTCCATTGGTTTCCCAAAAAGGCTGACCAATCGCAGGCCTTTGTTGGAGGAATATCGAATGGGCTCTCGTCTCTAACACTTGCGACTGTGTGGATGTTGCGACAATGACCATATTTACACTTGTGTCTCATATCTATAGTCATACAATATACCTATTTCTATAATCATTACATTAATCTTTATAAGAGATATCTGCAGGTCAGTCCAGCTTTCTTTCTTTTATTTAAGGCAGAGTTCAATTGTTGAGTTTCTTCTAATGTTCTGATATACTATATATCTCTTTATTTGCTTGCATTTGTTCTTTTCCAGTACACAATAGGCTATATGTCAGGCAAACTCCTTCAACATTCTTCTTTTTCGTATTTTTTTCATTTCATAAAATAGATTCCATTTTATAAAACTTGCTGTAGCCACAAGCAAATGGCTGAAAGCCAGTGGTTCTGTAATGCATGTAAAGAGTTTTGTTTTGGTGCTTCTCCTCTGCCGGACACACAGAAGGCCAGCCGCACGCCACACACACACACACACCCTGCCGTGGGTTAATTTCCAAGAGGATACTTCCAGTTTTTTTTTAAGGTGGTGGGTGTCACGTCTCTTCAAAATAATAATTTAGAAATAAAATATAACTTAAGAAATGCTCTTCTGTTTGTGAATTCATGAAGAAATCCTTTGTGAATGTTGTGGGGAAAGGATTCAGGCCCTAACCTGTTCAGTCCAGGTTTATCCAGACCCAAGCCAAATCCTAGCCAAAGCAGATGGACGCTGGTCAGACTAATAGCAAACCAAAGGAGGGCAAATGGTAAATGGAGCTGAGCCAAATTCAAACTGAGCCAGGTCTGAAAACAGAGCCATACTGGTAGAGTTGAGGAAGGGCTGGGCGATGATTACCAAAAATGTTTCCAGAATATATTTTTCCATACCTATCAAGGTAGGTTTTTATCTATAACCGTTTATTTCCATATGCTCAAAATCAGAGCAGTATTTTGAACCGTGTAGAAAATCATCAGAATTCTACAGGGTTCAAAATATTGCTTTGGGTTAGATCAGGTTTAAGAAATCCAACCTCGTTCCACAGCACATTGTAGATAGTGCTTTTTCTAATGTTTAGTAAATTCAGCAGTGAATCTAGGTATCAGAATCAGAAAACTAACTTTGGTGGAAATTAACTTTGCTAACCATTGCACTAATCTGTGCTGTTGTGGGTAACTGGCTAGACTTCTCTCTCTTTCTGTCTAGTCTTAAAGGCACACATTGCCCCCTTTGTGTCAATTCCAGATTGAGCTGGATGGAATGTTCATTTTACAGAAAATATCTCAAAGTTGGTCAATTTTTTCAACTAATCATTTCTATTCATAATCAGTAAAAAATAAAATGAATCCATAATAAAACCAGTACACTTTAGGTAAGATGTGCTAGGCTGCCCATTGCTAAGAAATGAATTAACTGCATAGTGTAAAAAGTGATACATTTTGTTAGCGTGACGAAAACATAGTCTGCTTCATACTGAATTAGGACATCTATAGGACTATGATCGATATGGAAAAAAGAAACATACTGATAACCGGTACCAATTTATCACCCAGGCCCTAATGTGAGAGGTGTTATCTGCTGATGGTGGAAGTGGCGGAACGCAGGCTGCTAGGGAGTTTATCAGAGCCAGGAATTTTCCAGGGTCCGGGTGACACAGTAGCTTTTCTGCCCGCCATACTGCTGCTGTTGCTGGTGGTGGTACTGGTTGTTTTGGAGATTTGGTTGGACGGGGTCTCTCCTGGGCCCTTTTCTGGGTCTTTTGGCTGTGCTTTGCCATCCAGGCTGCTGCTGTTCCCTCCATTCATCCCAGTTTCCACTCTAGAAGGTTTAGGGGACTTAGGTATGTCCCGTTTTCTTGTCTGGTTGCTACTGGAGCGCTCCTTGGATCGCATTCGGCTGCTTTTGGCTGGTTTGGCATCCCAAGATGCCCCTCTAATGTCATCCAAGTGCTGCTGCTGATGCCCCTTACCTCCACTGCCATGGCGACTGCTCCTACTGCCACCATCTCTGGGTCTGTTCCGCCCCCCGGCCTGTCCTGACCGCCTCCCAGCACTGTGGGACTCTGGACCTTGGCCTCTAAGACCCTCTAGACAGCTTTCAGGGGTTGCTGCTATTTCCATTGGCGAAATGTGAGGTGGATCTAATAGTGGGTTCACGTGAGATGAAGGCGATTGGTTGTTTAAGCTGTCCGGTGGTGGGGATACTACTTCCGACAGGCTTGGGGAGGCTGCAGGCCTAGCATCCCAGGGGGCGGAGCTATCTGCTAAAGGAAAAATAAGGACATTGGAGTAAGAGACCAAGCAACATTCGGAGGCAAAGACAGATGTCACACATAACGTAAAAATAAAGCACAAAAAAAACCCAAACAAAACAACAACAACAAAAAAACAACTATTGTATTGGCTATTGTAGCTACCAGTTCATGGAAGTAAGGAAAATTGACAATAATATGAACAACATAGCTGATGTACTTGCTTACAAATAGCTGTACGTCATTCAGTGTCAGAAGTGGCATAAGCAAGTCTATTTGACATTTCCACGATTATTTAGGAATGCTGTATCATGGTAATTGGTGGGCTATATGCTTCCATAACTGTAAGCTACATTAGCCTTATTAAAAAATACACTACATTTGGAGTAAGACTTACTCCAATTTGTTTCAATATAGAGGCACCTGCCATGTGTTATGACACTCTACTGAACAGCAGTCTTATTTAGTTCAGAAAAAAATGACATATAATGTGGTTCTATGATCACACACACACACACACACACACACACACACACACACACACACACCCAGACACCCTCAGAACAAATAATATGGTCCCAAAGTACTCCTGTGGGGCACAAAGACATGCAAAAGATCAAAGATTTCACATTCTGTTCACATCTCAGAATGCTAACACGTCCACACACACACACACACACACACACACACACACACACACAGAAAATAAAATTGTGTTGGCACTTTTATGGATGTCAACAACCAAAATGTGGCCAAACAATTCATTCAGACAGACAATACAAAAGTAAACAAAAACCCTCATATTCATTCATGCTCTATAAACCGGCACTCCAGAGAGAAGCACTAGGTGTTTGATTTAGCATGACTGGCACTAGCAGTAGAGTGACTATAGGGAGGGTGTATTTCTCCAGGTTTATTTTGCCCTGGGGCAGAAGACAGCACAGTGGCGTGCACAGAATGAAACCTGGATCGTAAATGGCTTTGAACACACACACACACACACACACACACACACACACACACTGCAGACAGAGACAGACAGCCTGCAGCGCTAACTCAGGGAGAATGTGTCTCGGCAAACATGACTCCAGAACCTGCTGTTTGAGAGTGTGTGTGTGTGTGTGTGTGTGTGAGAGAGAGAGACAGAGACGGAGAGAGAGAGTGGAGTGTAAGAGAGAGAGAGGGAGGAGATTTGTCTGTTGAATGTGTCTGCTGTTATAAGGAGATGGGTGTTTTCAAATGTCTTACAGGTGTGTTTCTGAGGAGATGATGTGTGAAGTGTTATCACAAAGATTCAGTGAGAAAAATAAAGAAAGCAAGACTCTGTGTGTGGTGTGTTTGTGAGTGTGTGTCTAACTTTTTTCATCTTAAAAAACAACTTTATGGCCAGTTGTTGTCAGTGAATGAGGGCGTGATCAAGGCTTTAAGCCACTGAAACCTGCTTTGAACCTGAACATGCACTAAACTCAGTCATATGAGCTTCATCATCTAGTGCATAATCTCCTGCAAATTCTTATTTGCTCTCGTTAATTAATGCATCTTAGAACAAATGTGCTAGAAAGAAACATCTTTGAACTGATGCTCTCACTTCAAATTGAGTCTTGTAAGCTTTGCAGGACCTCAAATCTTTATAAAACGGGTGACTGTGTTAGCTATTCAAATGTTTAATTTCTGAATTTAGTGAATATTTGTTGCAGCTAAATGCAATATATGCGATACACTGTGCAATATACAGGATTTGCATTGAGGCACTGATTCAGGATTAAGGTATCCTGTGTAATTTCACCAAATTCCCACTGATAGTCCAGATTACCAGGCAATAGGCAGGAGGCTCACATCAGGGTTATAAAACAGGTTACATTCTATAAAAATAGTAACACCTCAGGAGTATATTTTAAGGGTTTTGTTATTCCGTTAGCATAAGGTAGATTGAAATTGCAGAAGACTTTTCACGTGCAGTTGTCCGCATACAAATGTTTGCTAGCTGACAAAAATCCCATTCAACCTAATCAGAAACGCACTTCAGCTTTTTCAAAATATCTACATTTAGAGTGTAGAGTGTTTTGATATTTGAGTGAATGTTAATGATATTTATTTAGCATATGTGTGAATGCCCATACTGCTAGGCTAGATCAATAGTGTTTTATGATGTAAGTGAGATAACGAAGGCATAGTGGCAATTTCCTGAAGTCCCATAGTGTCAAGTAAATACATATCATTTAACTCCAAAAAGGAAGAAAACCACAAAGAAACCAGCCCCACCCCAAAAAAACACCCCAAAACAAACAAACAAGCAAATAAACACTCCAACCCACAGCACACAACACCAGCAGTAGAAGTTTTGTGTTAGAACGCATGCACTCTGTTACAAACCGTATCTTTAGACTGGCCCATTAGGAAGAAATAGGGGGAGCCATGCTTGTCACTTTTCATGCACATGGAGAGGCTGGAAGGTACCATTCCTATAAAAGGGGAAGTAACAACCTAGACCAATCATTAGAGTTAGAACAACAGTCTGAAACTTGTATGTTATTCTGTGTCAGAAAGAGATGAAACCTGTGTCTCAATGCAAGCACTATATACATTCTTATACTATACACTCTGGACTGTCGAGAGCATGGACTCTTCCAGTGTAAAGCAGAAGGTTAAAAGGCTCATAAATATCATAAAAGTGCACGTATTTTTCACATTCACTGCCAAATCACATCTTATGATCTAGAAACCTAGAGCCGTTTGAGTCAAATTTACCAGTGGGAAAACTGATTTCAAGCGGCAGCACCTTCGTTAGCTCATCACCTAAGGAGGGCAGGCAGTGTGCAATGCTGAACATTTCATTTTACCTGTACACCATCAGGTAGTAGTGCAATACATCCTGTTTTTATGTAATCGCACTACTTGGACTAAAAGTGACCAGATCTTTGCAGAAGTACTTGATTTGAGACACAGGGCGAAGGTGAGGAAGTCTACAAAGACAACAGCAGAGAAAACGAGTAAAAGACCAAGTAAATTACACCATTGTTAATATATACAACCAGCATGCTGTGATAGAGTTATAAACGAGAACTGTGTTGACAAGAATGAAGACAGAGAGAATTGTGTGATTAAAGAAGTGTGATTACTACTATCAGTGAGGTGTTAAAACACTGTAATGCTGTGAGCTAGACTGATTTGTTAGTTTGAGCTAGATTTATTGAAATGTGGTGTTGTACCACTGACTGGGGAGTAATAAAAGATGGGACACTCAAGTGTGGCATTTTCTCTTTTCAGTTTTATTACAAGAAAACCGGAGAGAGCTCTTGCTTCTGGATATTTGCAGACACAAGTAATCATTCTTTAAACCCTAACAATCGAGGGCAGATCTATTTGAGCTTTTATGTGGACTTGACGGTCCAGTTAGTATCCTTGGTTTAAGAAACTATTATCACTTCTACTATGTTTCTGCAGGAATATGTGCAAATCATCATTTTAGTCAGCATGAACTGTAAAGCATTTACTCACTCATGAATTCTTCTGATATTAAGTGACTGATACAAATTGAAAGACCAAGGCAATCACAACTGTGCTTCTTGAAAATAAATGTATAGAAATTGCACACTCCAAAAACTCCTGCAATCATATTTCTAACCTAAAAGTTTTCTTGATCTTGTTTAATATACCATATAAGAGCAGATGTTTTTGATGCATTTGAAATAAAAAATGAATGTACCCCTTAAAAACATTCTCCATAAGAACTCCTGAAGCCAGTTTTAAACAGTATACCATGTTACTGCTTTCAGAATCAGAAAGATTCATCATCCACACAATACCAGTCCTTTGGGGGCCCTGACATTTACTGAAAGCACCTACATGGTAAATGAAGCCCTCAAATTTATATATATATATATATATATAGGGCATGTACAGTTTGACCCCTCATAACATGCTAGTTTGTGTGTGTGTGTCTGTGTGTGAAATAGGTTTAAACCCACCATACTCAGGGACCTGCCCTGTTCCTCTCTTCAGCAGCAGGCGAACTCTGCGGCCGCCGGATTTGATGAGCTCAATGGCCCGAGCATGGGTCATCTCCCGTGTGCTCTCACCATTTATCTCAATGATCTGATCTCCAACCTACACACACACACACACACACACAAACACAGGGGAAACACAGCATTTCTGCGCAGGGAAAGCAGCAAGGCAGCCCTGTTGGAAGGAGAATAATGGGCTGTGTATTGTAAATCTAAAACAATAAATATAACCAAAGCTAGAATACAGAAGATTAAGCTAAAAGTATCTGACCAAACTGAACAAACTACACTAAGAGTCAGCATGTGAGAGGAGATATTAGTGTGCACAGTCTTGTACTACTTTTATGTTATTTTTGATGTAAAAATGTTACTGAAAAAAGTAATCAGACAGTCAACCCTTCAAAAACAAAATGTGAACTAAACATATTATGCAATTATATTTATTATGTACTGTAAATTAAATGAATGGCAAAACAGAACCTCTATATCTTTAAAGGTTTATCCTAGTTTCACTTAAATTGGACTTGATTTGAACTGTGCATTTACACTAACAAATTTTATACATCCTGTGTGTGTGGGTCTGTGTGTGTGTGTGTGGGGGGGGGGTCTGTGTGTGTGTCAAGGGATAAAAATAAGGAAACAAAGCAATTGTTTTCTACATACCTGAAACACAACCAACCTGGCATCAGTGCTACAGAGTGTATGAATGTCATTTATTATGAATAACGCCTCATTAAGATCAATAGAAATCATAACTCAGGCAGGACGTGCAGGCTGAAGGCTAATGGGCGCTGGCAGTCATGGATGGCCGTCAGCTGCAATTAACTGCAGCAGCATTTTGCTAATGTCAGTGAATGAGCGAATAAATGAATGAATCATAGCTGCTATCTCTCTGCGAATAGTGAAGACAGACGGGAGAATACTGACATTCTACTCAGCTTTATTACGGATGAGAGATTTTCACCAATTCATGTGTGAGGAGGATTGTTATAAGAATATAATGAGATTATTCAACCTAGTTCTTGATTTTGAATTATTTTTAGTCAATGTGCGGAGTGAAACTGTCTTACTGCACTGACAGAAAATGATCCTCCCTTCAAACATTCTTTCTTTCTTCCATTGCTTATATGTCATTTTACCTGAAAAGTTACATCAGCAGTATGTAAACTGCTGCAATAACTATTTTGACAGACATCTAACAAATATAGCGCATACATTTATAATAGTTTCTTTTTAAAATATGATCACTTTATAACGCTCAGTAGGTGCATTTTGGTATTATGTTAAAATGATATGATAATGGAACAAACAAGGTCCATTTTTTTACATATAAGCAAAGAAAATGTTTTTGTCTTCCTTTAAATTTATCATATTGGATATTTTGTTCCAACAACAGTTAGGGCTGGACAATAATTCAATATCAATATATATCGCGATAGAATTTTTTTCAATAACGGTGATATGATTTTTAAAC
>JBBPDH010000124.1:24482209-24493637 GCA_037974565.1 Clupeocharax schoutedeni
CAGTTACAGTATGTTTTTCTTAACATAAACATTAATGTTATCAAATCAAATATAAAACCAAAGCTATTTGCCACTGCAGGGCATATAGAAAAACAAGGTACCCATCGCGATGTGCTACCATGCCCTTCTGCACATGGGATTCAGTGCCATGGCCATAAATCTGTGCTACCTTGGGACACTAGCAGATAAACTTCAAGGGAGCATTTTTCTACAGGATAGTATGAATCGATAGAGAGCTAATAAAATATCATTTTTAATGCATTTTTTTTTCTCAAGTTATACATATTATTTGCCTATATCATTATCAGTGTTATAAACTGACTGTATAAAATGAACAAGTTCAAGGTAGCATTTTTCAACAAGGCAGCAGGAATCGATGCAAGTAAATATTTTTAATAAAATATTCATAAGGAAAAACAATGAGTCTGCGTACAGAGATGAGGTCAGACAGCTGGTGTTCTGATTTCAAGACAACAACCTGTTCCTGAACGTCAACAAGACAAAGCAGATTGTCATCAACTTCAGGAGGAACTCTGCCCCGTACACCCCACTTCACATTAGCAACTCAGCTGTGGAGAAAGTCAGCAGCGTGAAGTTCTTGGGAGTGCAGGTGACGGACAACCTCAGCAGAACACTCAACACCACCACCATCACCAAGAAAGCCCAACAGCGTCTCCACTTTCTGAGGAGACTGCGTAAGGCACACCTTCCCCCTCCCATGCTCACCACCTTCTACCAGGGGACCATTGAGAGCATCCTCTGCAGCTGCATCACTTACTGTTTTGGAAACTGCAACAGCGGCAACCGAAAGTCCCTTCAGCGGCTGGTGAAGAGCTGAGAAGATCATTTCCCTCCCACCACTCACTGAACTGTATAAGAAACCCTGTGTCCACCACATAACCAGCATCAGCACCAATCCCACACACCCCTCACATTTCCCCCATGATGTCTGGAAAAAGGTTCAGAAGTATCTGTACCACCACTATCAGACATCACAACAGCTTCTTCCCACAAGTCATTAAATTCCTGCACGTAACATCAGGGTTCTGAACAGGGTCTGACCTCCTACAGACACTGCTATAAGAAATGCACATGACACTTTTAACTACACTTACTCACTTCACCGACACTTTCCAAAAACTTAACTAAAACTTGCTGCTATAAAATTGGGAAAACAAAAAACAAACAAAAAAAAAAAAACGCTGCACTATCCGCCTGTTTTGTACTTTGAAATTCTCTACTTAGATGCTGCAATATAATGTTGCACAGTTTCTTGACTCTGCCCTTTGTCATTGTTTTACCTTTGTCTGTATCTGTCTTACACTGGTTGCTTCAGAGGATGCTATTTCAACCCTCTGTGTACTTGTGTATGTGGCTTTTCTCTCTAGAAATATTTTCCTCTGATGATTGTCTATTTCTCATCATTATCAGGGTTATAAACTGACTATAAACTGATAGACTATGATTTGCCCTAAAGCAGCATAAATCAACAGAACACTGGTGCCCTGATCTATAGTCACGATCAGAACAGTATTTCAGACACCTTACGGGCAACGGAAAGTTAACATTTATAATCTGTTTTCTTTTTTTCTGAACAGGTACCAGCAGAAACATTTTTCTTTTAACAGGAAGCAGCAGAAGCCATCAGTATGTTCAGTAGCGAGTGTTAAAGTGAGGTGAAGCAGACAGCACAGAAAAACTTTCAAAATAAGAAAAATAAAATAAAACTGCCAGCATTTAGTAAATAATGTGCCCAGCATTAATATATACAGTAACCCCCACTTTCACGCAGATCAGCATTTGCGGTTTAAGTCCATCGTGGATTTTCGAAACTCCCGTCTCTGTGTTTTGCTGACAGGCCTCATGCGCCACACGGCGGTTACCAAGGCAATCAGACACTTTAACGGAATGAAACTCCACTGCTCAGTGCCGTCCCAAAAATAAACAACCAGCACAAGGACAAGGGAGCATGGCACAGCGGCCGAACCTCACAGTAAGCTGTACTCGGAAGCAGAAGGTTTAAAAGTAACCAATCCAAGAACATTGTTTATTTCATCTTGCTACTGATTGGCTGTTGGCCTACAGTCTAGAATTCTCCTGTGGAGCGTCTGCAGTGTTCTCGTGTTTTTCATTTTGTTGTTCTTAAAGTCCTGCATTTTTATTACTGTAAATTAAATTTACTTTTTACTATAGTTACCTGCTTATACCAATGAAAGCAACAGTGCATTCCAAAGAAAACGCCTGTCCATGAATTATAGTGCATCCTATACAAGAGTAATATTGGTATTTGCATTCTAGCACAGCAGGAGTTGAGTGTAAACTGTACAGTACAAATACAGGTTTCTGTAAAGGCTAATGAGTTATAAATGAAATTAAAGTGTTTTGGAAAATTAAAAATGATCCATTTCAAATAAAACCACTCTGATTTTGTCAGCATCTCAACTGCCTGCATTTGATCCAAAACTACAAGAAATTGTTGAGTAAGTCGAGTAACAACTACTTTCCTAAAGCGTTCATATGTTAAATGTAAATCCATTCAGTGAAGTGAAATCATTTTCCTCCTTATTGAGTTCAGAATCAATGTCATTCCTGGAAGTGTAGGTGTGTGTTTCTGCTGTGGGGCTGGCACATTAAACAGAGGTGTTAATGCAGGGATATAGCCATGTGCTAATTAGACAGTGTGAGGCTCCAGAGGTTTGGATAATTGCTGCTAACTACAAAAAAACACATAAATGTGGAGAACAGCATACTCTGTACACCTTATACAATCTAATGATCTGCCACCTATATGAACTCCTCTAACACACACACACACATAAAATGTTTAAGCACCCATGCTGACAACTATCCAAACTCCATATTGATCTGTACTTGATATAATCAATATATAATTACACACTCAGTAATCCCATCAGCAACAGCTACACCAATGACCTGCCTGTTCTCAGTGCTGTTTCTTATTTCTCACTATTGCTGAAAAGGAAAGAAAAACAACAGAAACCTGGAAACAATTGTGGATTGTATGTTGTGTTTTTTATAATTCTATGTATATCCAGACCCCAAACAAATTACAGAGAGTGAAAGAAAGATATATGTAAATATTAGAGGTGGGCATAGATCAATTTTTTTTAACGCCATTAATCTCATTTTAATCTTGGCGTTAACGGCGTTAACAAGCAGGGGTGGGGCAAGCAGTGACAGCATGGCTGAGATCAGACCTGATCTGACTGAATTTTGGTGCAGAAGCAAGGCTCTGCGGACCGGCAGGAACTCTCTCACCGCGGCCCATAGTTTAAGAAACGCTGGTATAGAACCAGCTCCCTCTGTCCGGGGGGTGGGGGAGGGGGGGTGTTAACTGCCCAGCACTAGTAGATATTAATGCTGGTAACGATTTAAACATTTTAATCACGGTTAATCACATGGTATTGCTGCTATATGAACAAAAGTGCAATAACATTTGGTTAAGTCTGCCTGACAACCTTTCTTTTAAAAGCGCATTTTCTATCAGGCTCCTATGTTCAAGTTCAGATACTTAATTTTAAAGGTAATGTTAAGGTTATTAGTTGGTGAAATGTATCTTTTTAAGGAATCTATCTTCAGCCAATTTACTACTTTTAAACATTTTTTTGTGTCAAAACCAGCTAAATCCACAGATGCTTTTGTTGCAAAAACTCTACATCCACGTCTTCCACAAGGACATAGGAAAGAGTTACTAAATCACCAAAGATGCAACTGGAAACACTGAAAATGATGATCACACATAAGCTCCCTCTCTCTTGCACACACATATACTCTCTCTGTTTCTTTCCCATATGCTCAGTCATTAGCAACATTTACAAAAAAGCCGGTTCTTCAATGAGGAATCACATGATTCAATCTTGCAAAACTGATTGGTTTTCAGAAAAGATAGAGGCTTTTGCTGCCAATCTGAAGTGGGGTTTAGAGGATTTTGCCAACATATCGATATTTCTGAGGCTTCTGACCTCTTCATATATGAATATATATTACATATATGTCCAAAACTCAATACTGATCTGATCTGTATGATATATTAAATATTTGTTAATGCACACAATAGAGTGCAAAAACAAATATGATGTAGTGACTTTCCGAACTTGCTTTGGAAGCAGGGCCAGGCAGACAATGATAGCCATTAGCAAACCAGGGGAGGGGCAAGGTACAGGTGTGAAACACCCATCTAATGAATATGTATGTGAAAGAGCAGAGAAAAAGTACCTAATGTGATTATTTTATAAATTGCATTGAAACAACATAACATTTCTGAATGCTGTCCTTACCTTTTTGTAGCCAAGACCTATGTTTACAAGGTTTCAACGTCTTGCTCAGATGTATTTAGACCTCAGAATTTTTTTGTCATGTCATGTTTACACAATATTTAAAAAACAAACAAACTAATTTCTTTACATTCACTTTACTCACATATCATTATAGCTGAGGCTTTCCAGAATGTAAACATCGGTGTCAACTTTGACGTAGATGTTTTTAGTTAGACAAAACACTTAAAAATGTAAAGGTGTAGCAAATTGCCTCAAAGTGCCAGAATGCCCTCAGACCTTAAACAATAAAATATTGTCAACAGATATTTCTGCCTTTAAATAGCTAAATGACTGGGTTGCACTTTTGTGAGCTGGAAGTGAAAGAAAAAGAACAACTACAATTGAAAGTACAAAACAAAGTGAAGACATTGTACTTAAAATGAAGATAAAGTTGTCACATACAGCACAAGCAAGCATGACTAGTTATCCAAGGAAGTTCTATGTTACCTTCATCAACCTGAAAAGAAATCCTGGGTGGATTCAGAAGCAGCAGTAAGTGGTAGCTTCCCATCCACTCTGCTACTCTAATGAAGGAAACAACATCTGAGAACAAACTGTTCACACTGCAAGTGATGTGACAGAAGGAGTTAACCATGTTACATTACTGGTGCTAGTCACTGAAATATTTAAATTTGTATTGAAATGGGATCTGTCATTAAGAAGTATTTGGCAGCTTAGTGTTGCATCCCAAGTAGAAGTATTTTATTAATTTAATACATTTTTCTTGCCATGATAATCTCAGGAGGCTCACCCTTGCCACCTTTTCTGCTGTGAAATGAGAGCTTGAGGCCTGGACATAACACTTAGTTCATCCCGTCACAGTATTTTATACATTAGACAGCTATGTTACTTGGCTAACTCTTCAATAACAAAGTATCTTAAGCCTGTAAATAATTACATGGAAACATTTATCCTGGAAAACTATATGCACATAGCTCATCTGGAGAAGCATGTAATGACAACCAGATACAGCACTGGCCAATGCTCCAAATACAAAGACGGGGTATTTTTTTGTGTATACATATGTTTACAGGAGAAGCAAATGTTGTTCCTAGAAATTTTGGACCATTTCTCTTAGTCCATTCACCATGAAAGTTTGGGGAAAAAAGACAAAATGGAGATACGTGATTTTGTTGAGATTATTTATTATTTATTAGTTTAGCACACATTTGCAGCCACGGTTTATTAGTAATGGTTAGTTCTATCTTAATATTATTTATTTAGTTAGGGCCACCCGAGTTCTGAGCTAGTGCTTTCCTTTTGTTTTGGTTTATCCTGCTCAAACCTGTTCTGTTCTACCCATATAAAATTCTACCCATATAAAATCCCAGTCTGAGCCAGAATCGAGTGTCCGTTCTCGATCATGCTTACTGGCTAGCACGGCTTGTTGTTTTGTTTGTGTGAGCCCTCTAAAACATGGTGAATTACGAAGACTGCCAGCCCCTCTTCAGCGCCGAAAACACTAACCAGGCAGACCTACGCAGCTGTACCTGAGGCTATCTGGGCTCCCTCACCACACCTCTACATCACCATGGGCTTCAAAAAGGAGTCCAAAACTTTTGTGTTTGACAGACTGTCAACTGTCAGTTTTTCTGAAGCAGTGCTGCATGAGGAATGTCTTTGTTCGCTGATTAACAGAAGCTATGCTGTAATCAGTTTCTCCTTTACCTTTTGTTTTTTCCACCAAAACTCCTGAAATAAAGAATCACCAGTACCTCTGGCAACAGCATCGTTTTACCTGGGACAGCCAGAATTATGACAGATTTAGAAATAAATTCATAAATGTATTTATTTCTATTTCTGTTAGCAACAAATGTCATTCGTTTCAAATATAACACTACATACATTCAAAACATATAGTACTGTGCAAATGTCACCTGAGAAAATGATATTTAAAACATGTTTTGCTGTGCTGTACGTTTTTAAAGCTAATATCAGAATCTATACAAATAATATTAGTACAGTAAATAGTGATTGTATGTATTTGTGTTTGTTTAATAATTCCCAGATTTCTCCTAATCGAAGGCAAGTATTACATTGTAGTTTTCATTAAATAGCTCAGACACCTGGTTCAGCTCAATCACTGCTTCATTAGATTAATCCAGGAACTGATGCTGGATTTTCACAAATCTATGCAAGTGTCAGAGGCATCAAAAAGGAATCTGGAACTGAACCTGTGTCGTTCAAGTATTTCTTACAAATAAAACAATAATATTATTGAATGATTTGTTGCTTATTTGCTTTTATTTGAATGTATTTGCAGACAGAAAGTCTCTTACTGCTCAGATAAAGTGCTTTAAACTGTTTGCACAAGTGCTTAAGACATTTGCACAGTACTGTACTTTCACAGAACCTTAAACTGTGTATGCTGCTCATAATTTAACGAATATAATAAAACATTAAAAAATAATGAATTGCTCAAAAGCATATGGTAACACTGATCTCAGCCATAAAAACTCCAGCCCTCTAGGCCCAGTACTTCTAAACACACACATTTTCACCTTTGCCTGGAGATTTCTCTGTGGGCAAAACAGCCCCCACAGCCTGTCACTCTATGCCAAGCCAAATCAGCCATCAGCGCCGCGGCACAGCAGAAATGACGGCCTGGTGTGGACGAGTGCAAATGGAACAGCTCCTCCCTGCCGCGCTGTGACATCCCGACCACCGGCCGCTGGGCCAGCCAAGCATGTAATAACAGAATGAAGGGAAAATGAATCCACTAAGAGCATTAAATTGCTTGCCAACATTGTCTTAAAGCTCAATTTGTCAATTAATCAGTCTTTTAGTTGGCAAAGGGCTCATCTCAGCCAGGGCATTTCTCTCTACTAGAGCAAAACGCATCACCTTTCAGTGCAAATCAGCTCTGTTTTGCCCACAAGATGCAGAAATATGAAATACCTGGATCTCACTACCAACTACCATATACACTGTCAGAAAAAAGCACAATTATGTTTTTGTTGATCAAACAATGCAAATGTACTCTCTAAGGTAAGTCCAGTTGAGGGAATATAGTTTTTTTCTCAGGTGGAAGGATCACATCAACACTGTGTACATTTACTGTGCCAAACAAAACATAAAAACAGAAGAAGTTATGTTTATGAATCTATAAAATGACTTTTATTAAATGACATATTACTTTTAAAATGACATTTTATTTTTGCTCTGCTCCCCGGCTCTGGAACTCACTACTACCTGACCTCAGAAACATCAATTCACTATTAGACTTTAAATCCACACCCAAAACCCATCTGTTCGAGCGTGCTTTCTCGCTCTGATTCTTATTTATTTATGTTCTTGTCTGTAATTATTATTATTTTTTTCTTTATGGTTTGTAGCACTTGTTTTATTGTATGATGGCCTTGTGTGGCAGAAAGGTGTGTTTAAATAAATAAAACGAATTATTATTATTATTATTAAATATTAGCTAAAATATTGATTCTGTAAATAAATTGTTGAAATGATTCATGACTAGGTAGAAAACAGTGAAAAACTACAAACACTATTAACATTATTTATTACCATTTAATATTTTAGGCTTTCCACTGGAAAAAGTCTTCTGATATCACTGTAATGCCTTCTACAGTAATACACCACACACACACACACACACACACACACACACACACACACACACACCACACACACCGTTAACTACTTCAAAGCAGACCTTTGATGTTGGACAGCTATAATTATCCATGCCATCCAGTGGGAACTTTTCTTTGGTGACAGAATTCTCCAACAGTCTAGGCTTCATTTGTATTAAAGCATGTAATTCTTTGAACATCGGTTTGCTGTGGCTCAGCACAATCTTGAATTCTGGGTCATTTCTTCCTTTTTAAAGTGATATCTCAACAGTTCTTGCATAATTCTGAGAGTCAATCTAAGAAAACCTGGGCTTTTCCATGTGTGATTATGCTTGTAACACAAAAACCCTTCACTAAAATACAACGTGTATGTTTAAGTCTCACAAAGCAGAGTGAAACATATTTCAACTAAATGTTTTAAACATCCATGAAAATTTGGACAGCAGTTTTCAGTGCCACAGATTCTTAACAGGGTTCAGACCAGGGCTTTGACTGGGCCAAACATTTACATTTCTTTTTTGAGCCATTACAGTGACTTTGGCTTTTGACTGTGCTTAGGGTCACTGTCATGTTTACAGAACATGGGTTAATAGCAGACTGGAACAAGTTCTGAAGATAGAAACCATCCCATAGTGTGATGCTGCCGCCACCATATTTCACAATGGATATGATGTTTCTTGAGGCATGGACAATATTAGTTTTATGCCACACATAGCTCTTTGAGGACCCATGCACCTTCTACCATAAAGTTCTATCAGTTCTACCAAAAGAGCACTGTAGCCTAAATACTAAAACAAACAGGATATTTCATTTTTTTTGTTGTTTCTTTTTATAGCTTTTCATGTTGGTAGACAAATAACCTCATATATTGTTGAAAATATACTGGAGGTAGAGAGTTCTCAACATAAGTGTAGTTGTGTATTATGTATATATTTGAATCTATTGTTCAGATTGTTCTAATAATTTACATGTTTGCCATAGTTTTCTGTATGGTACTGTACATACAGATATTCTGGGAATTATCCACAGGATCTACTGTGTACGTGCCATATTATGTACCTAAACAACAATTACATTAACAAAAACAACATTCATTAAAAATCAATCAAAAATGTAGGTCCCCTTGCATTTCAACAGCATTTTTTAAACCAACAGTTTCAGCCACCTGAAGAATATTCCATCCAAAACTCCACCCAGGCTTTGGGCTGGGTACTAGAGCAAATAAACAGAAAGATGCACAGAGCTGATCCTCCATGATTACAAGACAATCGACCTCACCTAACGTAACCCTCTACTCACCCTCTACTGACAAAAGACCTCCTATTGGTAGAGATTCCAGCTCACCTCTTGAATGCTTTTTCTCCTTCCTCTACAGTCCCTCTATAGTCTTCCGAGCTGCCCTTTCTTCCCACTCTAGCTTCTGAAGTCCACAGCAAGGTTAACTACATGACCCTCTGTGGTGATGGAGTGGACATGATAGCCCTTTGATTTGTTCCTGTCTCCCCCAAGGTACTATTGAATACTGGTGTGTTATTCCTGGGGAACTATCGACTGAAACTATTATGTCCTCATTCGATCATATTAATTTTATTAAATAAACAGTTTTTTGGTTTTTTTTAGCAATTTCAAGGTCCTTAAGTCAGGTTTTTTTTCCCTGACAGATTTACCTTAAATGGCTTAAATTCTGCTTTTTTAATCATTTGATTAAAACTTGATGAGACATTCCAGTCTACATTTAACTCTTGCTACTGTACTTTGGAACTCCATGTTCTTTACAATTTACATTGCAGAAAGGCACTTGAGCCCAACTTTCAGTCCACAGATGACTGTAGTTGCTTTTGTAAGCACCTGTGGCTACCCAACCCTTCTATCTTCTTTTTAAAAGTATCTGCTGCTACCTGCTCTGTTTTAACATGGATAAGCAATTTTTATTGATAGTTTGTGTTTACCTGTGTTCTGTTACAATCCCATCATCCTTTCCCCTGACCATTTCAATTTCCTTTTCAAGCTCTATCGTTCCTCTACGCCATTTTAGACCTACATCCCATGATCCCAGCTGGGTTGTTCCATGGGTTAATTCAGTTGCTCCTTAATACGAGCATGGTTCCGAGGTTTCAAGGGTCGCCCCTGATTCTCCCTCAGGACTTGGGACCTATCCCTCGTCACTGGTTGATCTCTCATTCATTTAACCTCGTTTTTTCAACTTGGAGACATGGGTTTAACTCCTCCTCAGGGTGAGTCACCACATTACACATACTGAGATGTCTGAAGTGGACGGGGGTCTCAGATAGCTGCCAAATTTGCATTTAGTGTAACTCCGGCCAGGAAATGTTCTCTTTGTACAACAACTTCCTGTTTACCAGTCTGTCAAGGATGAAGGGAAAAAGGAAAGAAAAACAAAAGAGGAGTGCCTTTCCCCTGCTCTCTTTAAAAGCAGTGTCCAGTACAAGCCATTAGAGAACATGAAAAACAACTAACAGATCCCTCGCCATCACTGTGCAGCACACTGGACTGTTTGTTGTGCAGTTCTCAACATAATCAATTGAATATGACATATCTGTGAGCAAAATATAATCTCGGGGGGAGAGAGAGAGAGAGAATAGGTTCTGAGACATATTAGCAACAGTACTCATAAATATTTATATTACTGCATCAAGTTTAATCATATAAAAATAATTGCTATTCATCATTATTAGAAGGCTAGCTGTTTTAACTGAAAGAGATCATAGCAAAACATTCTCAACACTCATTTGAAACTGATTTTAAAAAATAATGCAACAAAGCCCCAGAACAGAGAATTTTTGAGGCCGAGGAGTAGGTTAGGCTCTGCACAGTGGCAGATTTGCACCCACATTTAATATTTGCATTGCGTTTAATAATACATAAGCTGAACGTATCACTATAATCACTTCAACAATCAAAGGAAAAAATTCAGTTAAGAGAGAATGCAATATAATGCACTTGAAATTTGCACAACATGAGCCATACAACAAAGAGAATGTGTGAGTGTCATGAGGAAACTTACCATACAGAATACAGAAATAGATACAGGCCATGCAGAAATAGATCACTCATTTTAAGAAAAAAGGAAAAAATAGAAGATTTAAAATAGAAGGATTGTAAAGTTCACTAAAGTGGATCAGAGGAGGTAGACATGGTAAATTCCCTGGTGTACACAAAAGTGAGATAGAGAGAGAGTCATATGTCTATGCAGGCTACAATTAAATAACGGCTAGACCTACAAACCAGTGACCACAATGATATTAATGAATAAATGGCCATGCTTAACCTACCCGTGTTAATGTGAGAATTGTCCCAGCATTTCTGCACAAAGCTCAGTGATGTTGGCTGCAGTTGCAGATAGTTTTAAACCATGTTTTTTCAGTATTGTCTTTTGTCAACATATTTTTGTCAATATCTTTTTTGTATTTTTGTCAAAAGACAGTATTGTCTTTTGTCTCTGACAATATTATAATTCGTGTGTCATTAACATTTTTGTCTCACCCA
>JBBPDH010000124.1:24519061-24548496 GCA_037974565.1 Clupeocharax schoutedeni
ACAAGACAATGTTTTGGGGTAAAGGGTCCATAGCCATTTATTTATATATATATATACGTATATCAGACTTCTAGAATGCAGTCAGACACTTTCCCCCACAGTTAAAAAACATATTACACAACACCATGATAAAATATATATATAGCAACAGCGCCTGAAGTAAATAATATGGATGTTTTATGGAATTTCGGTAATGTGTTTTTTTTAAGTTCACTCTATTTACTCTATAAGACGTAAGTCTGCTTGATTTCAGTGATGTGTATCATGCATGTGTTTTACCACTGACGAGAGTTATGAGTCTGAGGCTATAGGTTACAAAAATTTACACAAAATGCGTTCATGGAGTTCAAAAGGTTAAAGTACATTTAAAGTACTTAAATGTAATATTAAAAGTATTAATGAAATCACAAATAGTCAAAACATAAAACAAATGTCAGTGAACTTTTTTTTTAATAATAATTTTGATTTAGATGTTTATTCCTGGAGGCACACACACAAAAACACACATTCTCACACATGCTTTCTCTTTCGCTCTCTTCTCTCACACACACACACACACACACACACACACACACACACACACACACACCCTCCTCACAGTGACCTACATTCCTGTTCTCTCACTGTTAACTGTTAAAGTTACAACATTTTCTGTGTAAGGATAAAAATTTGAATATACAGATTGATTTATATCTGATTCAGTAGGTATAAAAAAAAAAGGTGTGTGTCTGTCTTTGCCTATTAATTTATAGTAGTTAACTAAACAATAACCAATGAATGTCCTTCATTGTTGTTTACTTTCATATTACTAATACATAATAATAATCATCATCATAGACAGCCTTTTGTACAGCTAACAGACACTTTCTGAACAATTTCATTACTAATAATAGAGATACATTAAAGGATTGGTGGGATGCCACTGCCATTCCCCCAATGGATCTAGGGCGTGAAAGTTTTTGGGACTGGGGGAGGGAAAAAAAAACCAACATTGACGCATTAATATAAAAAAAGGATTTGTAAATGTTAACTGAGTAATTTTAGTTTTTTGGGTTTTTTTTGTTATTGACTGTTCTCCATCATTGTTGTGTAGGATCATAACTATGGGGCGCGTCCCCCACCCACGCCGCCGGCGTCCCCCCCTCCCTCAATGCTGATCCGGCAGGGTGAGGGTGTTTTCGTGTCCAGCGGGCGAGCAGGTGAGGGTCTATATGTGCCGGGCGGTCAAGATGAAGCATCCAGAGGAACCACGCTCAGCACCTCGGAAGACGGCAGCTATGGTGCAGACATCACACGCTGTATCTGTGGGTTCACTCACGACGATGGCTACATGATCTGCTGCGACAAGTGCAGGTAAGACCCACACAAGTTTGGGCCATAACGGTACAATATGTTTTTTTTTGTTGTTTTTGTTTTTTTTGTGTGGGGGGAAGTTGTAATCCTGAGCTCATGATTCAGTTACACTTTAAGTGTTTTATTTTAAAATGTCTTTACAGAATTCTGTCAGTTACAACACAGGTAGATCTGGCTCAGATAAATAAACATTGTCCATTAGACCTTTTTCAACTAAATATGCCCACAAATTGCAACCTGTTGGGCACATATGATTTTACCAAAGCATACAAACATTTTACACACAAATATGAATGCCAGTTAAAGATTGTTAATTTCTTGACAGTTTCTTCTCAATTTTCCAGTCAGTGAATGCAAGTTCAGTCAGTGAACTTTAAAATTAGTTTTTTTGATGGACATAAATGATCTCTGTTCTCACTCCTGACTCCTGTTGCTGTTTTTTCAGCGTGTGGCAGCATATAGACTGTATGGGGATCGATCGACAGCACATACCTGAGACCTACCTGTGTGAGCGTTGTCAGCCGCGCAGTCTGGACAGAGAGCGTGCCATCCTACTGCAGACCAGGAAAAGAGAGAACATGTCTGGTGAGCCTCACACATGCAAGCACATTTCGTAATCAATATGGTCAAGTATATAAAGGCTGCCTACATGCAGGTCCGTGTAAAAAATTGTGATTTGTTCAATCTGTGTGTAGTAGTTTTTTTAATCCTTTGAAAACCGTCACTGTATGTGAAATAGACAAATATAGCAACTGTTTTACTTGCTTCACTTGGTTTCACACTGCAACAGCACACCAGATTACTCATCTAGGTGTTACTTGTTTGGTCAGAAGTTTCGTGAATACAGTCATAATCAAAACAGTAAACATTTTATTTGGTCTCTGCTTCTTTATTATTGAATGTTTTGTCAATTAGATTTTAACCAGTTTGAACACTGCAATATTTTGTTCTGTGAAATACGTTCTGTGATGCGGATAAGCCAATCAGTACTGCTCTGCTATTACTGCTTCTCCTGCATTATTAACCACAACTAGTGCTGCACAATGAGTCAAATGTTCAAGCAGATTATGTAGACAGTATAGTGCTGACACACTCTTAGAAAAATGCAAAAGCATTCTCTCCTTTGTTTAGTGTGGAGCAAAAATATGTTCTCACTGCTGACCAATCAGGGTTCACTTGGAAGTGGATCAACACCTGTTTTCTCAGCCATGAAAATTATATGCCTGTATGTCCCACAAAAAGGGATTTATTTAAAATAAATTTCATGCAAAAAATTGTTACTGTGCTGCCCCCTGCTGGACTTCCATCTCAGAAATGTTCAATGTCAATTTGTTCCCAAAGGACATTTAGCATTGTGATGCCAGCTTTCAAGTGGTTATTTATTTGGTTATTTATTAATTTTCACTAAAGTACATTTTGCCCTAAGGCTGCAGTTACCCACCTCAGTTTATAACAGTTACATGGTTCGTTTAGAAAGGGCATTTAAGAAAGTGTAGTAAGCTTGACTTAATATGCCTAATCCCATGTCAGAAAAGACCAAATTGCATATTCACAGATAATAATCTGTTGCTTACCTGGATTCTAAACTGTTTGTTTATTCTGTTTGTCAGTCAGCATTTGACATTTACAGTGCCATGTCCTTGTCATGAGTATAATACTTTATCTTAATTTGAAAAATTCTAGCTGGCCTTTACATTTAGCGACCCATTGCATGATAAATGGAGCAGTTTATATTTTCATAACTATTTGACATTACTCAACAAATATAAAGTTTTTTTTTCCTGGGAAATGTGAAAAATTAAGATTAGGCCTGAGGGTTTCTTTACATTTTGAAAAATTAACATGACATCCCCCACATTTTTCCACAGACGGCGACACCAGTGCTACAGAGAGTGGTGATGAGGTTCCGCTGGAACTTTACACAGCGTTTCAGCACACGCCCACCAGCATCACACTCACCACTGGTCGCCTCAGCAACAAGCAAGCTGATAAAAAACGCAAGAAGAGTGGAGACAAGGAACCTGCGGTTCCAGCCCGGGCTAAAAAGGTCACTGTCTAATCACTAGCTTTAAGGGGCTCATATCTTGCGCATTCTTTAATTTCATTTGTTCTCCTGAAGTGCACTAAGGACAAACAGTCATCATTTATTTTTAAGTCACCCTTTTCCAACATATATTTACCTCAGTGATAAACAGGCTATAGAAAAGTTGTGTTCTGGTTCGCTTTCCTATATTATGCCTCTATCTAGAAGCACTTTGAGTGCCCTTCAACATAATTGGTGGCATCATTGGCTATTTTAGCTGCTAAATTTGCGTATATGATCTAAAAGTAAATAGTTAATTGTGAAACTTTTTATCAGTGTTATGCTATGGGCCCTTTAGACATTGTTGTGAAACCTACTCTACCGGTAGTTGGTGACTTTCCTTTTTGTCTTTTTCAGGCCTTCCGTGAAGGTTCAAGGAAGTCTAATAGAGTAAAGGTGTGTACCATAAATGAGGCCCCTAATAAAACCATTATGGGGTCGTCATTTTTATTGTATGTTATTTTTTACATATTTTTGAGTGTGTACAAGACCAGCAAATGCTTCTGATATAGCAATTTGTCTTTTACAAAAGGTCTATGTTTATTATCTATGTGTATATGGGACTTAAAATACTTAAATTACACACTAGAAATATATGAGTTTTCTAAACCAATGTGTGTCCTTTTGTCAGGGTTCTGCTCCAGAGTGTGAACCAATGGAGCCTTTATCTTTGTGGGAGAATAAAGTCAAGTCCTGGATGGAGCGATATGAGGAAGCCAGCAGTAATCAGTATAGTGAGGATGTCCGGCTTCTGCTCAGAGTCAAAGAGGCTCGTGACGGGAAGACGCTTGCTTACAATACACACACAGCAGCCTTCAAACCACCTGTAGAGGTACACACACACTCACTTTATACCTTCACTTTACACCAGTCTCAAAAGTCATTGTTCACTTTGTCCAGGAACCACCTACATAAGAATATGGCCTTTTGACATGAAAACGGAATGTGTGTGTTCCACTTTCTACTCATTTATAAATAATAATGTGGTCATAATAAAAAATGAACAAGTGACAATTGAATTTTGCTCATGCAGAGTCACATTCAGAAGAACAAGCGTATCCTGAAGGCGGTGCGGGATTTGGCAGTAGATTCTCTTATAATAGAATACAGAGGAAAGTTCATGCTCAGACAGCAGTTTGAGGCCAATGGCTACTTTTTCAAAAGGTAAGAGAAATACAAAAATATCCCTATTTTTAAAAATATATTTTTTTGTTTACTTATGGTTAAGATTAGGTTAGATAAGATAAACCCCAGTTTATGCTAAGTTTACTAGTGCAGTCATATTGTGGTTAGATTTAGGTGTAGGAATAGGATTAGAAATTTAGAAACAATTAGGTCAGTGCTTAAGCACTTAGACACTCTAATAGAGGTTTGTGTGTGATCTATGCTCTTCGTTGTCTCTCACGGTTGTACGAGCCTGGCTAACTGTCTTGCAGCTCAAGCTAACACATCGCCTTCAATCTGTTTTCCCTCGCTCTTTGATTATACTGCCTTTGCTTTATTCAATAAACAAAACTTATTTTATGATTTTTAAAATACGTTTTGTTTGCGTTATTGAATAAACAGTACTCCGTGAAACAGTGTTTTAAATGACAAAAAGTAATGCTTATACAGCTTAGAAATTCAAACCCACTGTAATTCAGTATTCTAACTATCTTTATCTGGAGCTTAAGTGGATATTGAGTTACTGAATATACATTATGGTTGCAAGAAGAAAATGAAACCTATGGTTTTTCTTCCTCTTGCCCCTAGGCCATACCCGTTTGTCTTGTTCTACTCCAAGTTTGATGGCTTGGAGATGTGTGTGGATGCACGGAACTTTGGAAATGAGGCACGCTTTATTCGTCGATCTTGCACCCCTAATGCAGAGGTAAGTAATAGGATAATAATAAGAAAAGCATTTTGTCTGAAAACAGCTTAACCATAAATCACCATTGGTAGGGTATAGTTAGACTGCAGTGTTCGAGGTGATTGCTAGATTATTGCTCAGTGGTTCCTTGGTTAAAATATTATTAATTTATTATTATAAAATAATTATATTTTATTATTATAATATTATTATTATTATTATACAAAAAATATTGTTTGCTGCGGCATCTCTGTCTAAATGATTATCGGTTTGTGATTCATTTGGTACCGGGCCACAAAGGAAGGCGAAATAAAAATATTTTATTGAGTATCAGATTCTGAAAGATCTCCCCCCAAAAAAACACTTGTCTAGGTACATAAAAATGTAGCCCACAGGCAAGCAAAAATGAGTGTAAAAAAGTAAGCACATTTTGTTTTTAATTGTTTTTATACCGGTCAATGAAAATATTGTTTGACATGTAACTGGCCATTCCCTGTAAATGCAATTTTCGCTTCTGACTCAGGTCCGGCATGTGATAGAGGATGGCATGTTACACTTGTACATTTACTCTCTGAGGTCCATCCCAAAAGGCAGTGAGATCACCATCGGCTTTGACTATGACTATGGCAGCTGGTGAGCATGCACCCCCGCGCGCGCACACACTCAAAGTTCCTCACTAATGACGAAGTATGCTCCATGATGGCCTATGACCATCATTCTTTACTTAAACAATATCATTCTATTATGCTTCATCACATTACTCAACAAGGGTTAGTCTCTGTTATTCTCTGATGAATGTCAAAACTCCTCACTAAACACCAGCACTCTCTACCATACACCATTATCAAAATCTTAAATATTCTCTAGAAATTCCAAAAGATTTTATTGCATTCATGTTTTGTGAACAGGGTTGTCAAGTTTTTGCACATGCAAGTTTTTACAGACATACATAAGGAAATGTAAGTTTTTATGAGCTTTCTGATCTTCTGACCATGTAATTTTACTTTTAGTAAATATAAGGTGGACTGTGCTTGTGTGAGGGGGAATCAGGAGTGCCCTGTGCTGAAGCATAACCTGGAGCCTACAGAAAACCTTGGGCAGGGCACACGGCGGCGTGGTAGGAGGGACAAAGAACCAGCAATGAGGGATGACAGTGGCCAGAACCAAAACCTCACACTGGAATGTGATGGTTCTAAAGGGAAAACAAGCAATGACGGCAAACAGAGGAAACTCTCACCCCTACGAGTGTCCATTTCTAATAACCAGGTACTGTATAGTTGTGTGCACACGTACCATGTTCATATACTGTGTATACACACCACCTATATCCAAATTGGCTTCCACAATTACTAGGGGTGAAACTTTAAATTTCATTAAACCATATTTTTTTCCAGTTTACACCCCAGTATATGCACAATGTATGCATTCATATTTCACATCTCAGTTTGCTTTCCTACATACATATTAGCCCCCTTTTCAATTCTGGAAGTGGTCAAAGCATTTTTTCTCAGTGCATGTGACTTCATGTATTGTTATTTTTTGTTTACCTCCTGCCTTTGTATGTGTGTGTATCATGTTATTATTAGCCTCCTTGTTCTTTTTCCTCCTCATCCATCCTTCCTCATCTTTCGTTGTGTCATTTGAGGCAAATTGTCTGTATTCCACTACAGCAGGATCTTGAATGAATGAATCTCTTATCCTGCTGATTGTTGACATTTAATTAAAAATGCACATTGGGACTAGCTGCGTCGTTTTGCCATGATACACACAGTAATTTAACAGGATCAACTATTTTAGAGCACTGTGGGAGTAGCAGTCAGCTATGATTGAACAGCTAAAACTCCCTTTTGTCAGATTCTTTTCATCTTTAAGTTGCATCGAGGTAGTGATGTTGAGAGGCAGACTATTTTGTAGGCAGGGGTGGCAAAGTAAGCAGTTGGGCAAATGAGAAGAATATTGCTCCTCATCTCCACAACCTCCAGAATTGGAATTCTAAAACCGCTATGACTCAAAAAACTTGCCTATACATGGTAAAGTCTGACTTGGATGATTCAAATGTCACTAAAGGTTACCAAAATACTGCACCAAATACTGCACCAAATACTGCAACCTCCAAAGTGTCTGGATACAGGACAGCTCTTTTTGTGTGTCATTCTTGGACATTACTAAAGTGCTCTTTATTTTGGATCTGTACTAAGAAAAGACTTATACTCCGAAAGACTGTTCGCTCCAGCCATTGCTCTGACAAAAAGCAAGTGTGAGTGAACCTTTAGTGTAGTTATGTATTCTCCAGTCCAATCCAGTCCAACTTGATTTCTTAAGCACTTTTGTAAATTCTTTATTAATTTGTTTATTTTGAGGGTAAAGATTCTGGGAAGTAAGGGGGCTGTCAGTTTTTTTTCTTTAACCACAGTTTTCCCAACCCAGTGACAGTCCAAACTGAGCTATGGCTGTACCCCTCGTTTTCCCCGTCGTCTTCCTCCTCTCTCTTCCTCTATCATTCCTCCTCTACTAAGTCTGTAGCCAGACGATGAATAAGGCCGCCCCTTTCCCACTCTTGCAGGATCCTGAGTTAATTGAGGATCTAGACGAGAAAACCTCCGTTAGCAATGAAGTAGAGATGGAGTCAGAGGAGAACATGGCAGAAAGGAGGAGGAAGATGGTAAGTGCGTGGGAGACGGTCATTGTGGTGACACTCATGGTTGCCGTGGAAACTCTGCTGCCCTTCCCTTCCACGGCTTCCCCCTTTTGCCTTTTGTGTATGTTTGTGGGATGGTTTTGGGGGAGTTGATGGTTTTTAGTCAGTTTTGCTGAGCTGCCCACTACTGCCCTCTACTGCCTCCTGCTGCCCTCACTAGTGCTTTCTCTGTTGCTGCCGCATAGCATAATCTGTCCAACCACAGCTTAGGAACTGGGAATATGCATTTTTGCCTATTTGTTAAATAATATTTTAATATTTTATTAGAAAACCATTTGTATTGTCATGAAAAATGAAGGTTTACATTCTTTATGTAAGGGTGTAGCTTGAGGTTGATGGGTAAGTTGGTTTAGGCATCTCTTCAGTCAGTATTCTGTGTACGCTTTTGTGTGCTTGGTATCAAGTTTCTTATAGAAGAGTGGTGCTTCACATTATCCTTGTTTCTTAAACATTCTTGAAAAAGCAAAGGTGCTCCTTTATCCTCTACTAAACAGCTCTGGTTATGTCTTTCCCAGTCTTTCTTGCTTCTTTCTTTTACGCGCTACACAACAAGCTAGCTCACTCAAAAAACCAAAAACGTCTCTCTCTCTCTCTCTCTCTCTCTCTCTCTCTCTCTTTCCCTTTCTCTGTCTGTCTCTTTCTCTTTCTCTCTCTGTGTATAGACACGCGAGGAGAGGAAAATGGAGGCCATCTTGCAGGCATTTGCACGGATGGAGAAACGAGAGAAGCGGAGAGAACAGGCTCTGGAAAGAATCGGCACTAAAGGAGAAATCGGGCCTCGTAGTGAAATCAAGGAAGAACCTCCTGCTACACCTGAGGCTGAATCTCCGGCTATGGTATGGGTGCAACCAAAAAAAATCTATTATTGATTCTTTTATTTGAGCGTTTAATACTCATATGACATTTGTGACAATATGGACCACAGGAAGTTGTTGTGTTGTACAATAAATAAAAAAAAGAACCTGTTTACACGTGCCACTGAATGCACATCGTGTCAGATTAATGTCGGTTATAGAGATTATAAAGATTGTTTACTATTAGCAGTTATAAGCCGTGAGTGATACTTGTCTGTTCTCTGTGCTGCTTTTACCTTCAGCTGTTGCTGGGGATGGTGAGGAAGATAATTAATAATACAAAATAATCACAAGTAATCACAAGTTGACTTTTGTTGTAGTTTACATTAGTAGTGATGTTTTTTGACAAATGAACAAATGAAAGCATTGATATTTGTTGTTTTGAAATTTTCAGCCATTGCTGGAGACAGTAAAGGAGGAGCCAGGCCAGAAGCCAGCCAAGGTTAACCGTAACAAGCAGAGGAAGAGTTTTTCCAGAAACCGCACACACATTGGCCAGCAGAGGCGCCGCACACGCACTGCCAGTGCCTGCTCTGACCTCCCCCCTGGATCCCCTGGTGATTCCTTGGAACCGTTAGCTGGGGAAACACTGGAGGGGGAAGCTCCTTCAGCACCCGAGCCTGATGCCCCACCCACTAGCACCCCCGACGTCAGCCCACCACACAGTGGCTCACCTGCACCGACCTGCCGCAGTGGTCAGAAATACCCAAAAACAAAAAAGGTAATACACGTCACCCCTGAACCTTCACTCAACTTATCCTTCCATTGTTGTCTGGACATTATTTTACATGGCTGCTTAAAAGTAATGATGTAATTATAACACATTTACATTCTATATTGACAACAACTTTTATGCTGTCCTCATAATTTCAAATCTCGTTGTACCTTTGTACCTGTAACAGTTATGAAATGGATTGATAGTTTATTATCTGTGCTTTCCTTTGAATTTATCCACTTGTTTCTGTGAGTCACGAGTTAATTAAAAATTACAACATGAGTATCCCGAACTGTGACTTTAACTGGGCCTGAAATGTTGGTCCAATGTGAATACTGCACAAAACTTTTCTTAATTTGTTTGATTCATTTCGAGCCTGAATAGGAGTTGAGCCTAAAAAAGTTCTGTCCAATCTCAACTCTCGAGGCGCATTGATTTGAGTCTGAAACTAACTCGAATCCAGGAAAAGTCTGTTCAAAACTGACCCAAAGTAGCTCGTCATCATCTAACTAACCTGCTAGTACAGTGCCATTGCAGTGTTGATGATAACTCATGGTGTCAGTAATAAATAAGCAACAAAAAATAAAATGCCTTAATAAAGAACGGATTCTTATCAATGCATTTATTTATTAAAATACCATCTTTAACTAATGTATTCAAACACTGCTTTTAAATATTGTATCCATATGTTTTAGTGTGAATAAAATGTACTTATTGTGTGGTGCTGATACGGCAAGATGACGGTCTTAATAATCCGGTTCATAATTAATATTTAGTTGTGGACAAATCAGACTAATTGCTGCTCTGTCTCTTTCTGTCTCTCCATCACATATTTTAGCACTTAGTAAGTGAGTGGATGGGTGTGGGTGTGGGTGTGGAGAAGCAAGAACGTGTGAGCCGGACCCCAGAGCCGGTTCCCGAGCGCCCACTGAGAATCAGCAGTGACCCAGAAGTTTTGGCCACTCAGCTGAACTCTCTCCCTGGCCTCTCCTGCAGTCCCCATGTTTACAGCACCCCTAAGCACTATGTTCGGTTCTCCTCGCCGTTTTGGGCCAATCGCAGCCCCAGTGCCCCTGGGGTGCCAACGGGCCGACGCCGATCCAGAGAGCTTCCAGAAACGCCCCCCACCTCCGGATCTTGCAAAAAAGTAAGTACTGTATTCGTAGTTTTAGTGCCAGTCCAGCACTGTGTCAGTGCCACTTCAACCGCCAAAGATAGCTGTTTTAATGCCGTCCGGTTCTGAGCGATAACTCCTGACAAGTCGTTAGAGTATATACATCACCGAGCTAAACTACTATTTCCCTTCGCTCTCTGTGTGTGACCAGATTCTTTTTTCGTTACTGCCAGCTCTCATCTGCCTTTTTTTAACACACCCATTTTCTGACAAATCCCGACTCTTCCTTCAGTTTTATACAACACCGCAGATAACCAATCCTGGTGAGGCTTCAAGCAATCATGATCCAAAACCCATAATTTTATTATAACACAAGAATCACACACTGATTTACTGGCAGTCTTGCAGGTCATAATAGTTTTCAAAAGAGTCGGACCTGGCCCGCGGGCCACTAGTTGAATAGGCCTGGTCTGTGTAATCTCAAACAGTTTATCACAAGATGTTTTTCCATATTGTGTGATTTTTTGATTATCTTTCCACAGATATGTCACGTGTATGACAGTATTGTTCCTAATCAGTTGGTATCAACATTATATGAATTTTCTTATGACAGAACATTATTTTGAACCCCAAATACTTAATCAAGTTTCAATATAAAATACACTCAAATAATTATTACATAAGTACATTTGAATGGTATTTTTGCAGTAAATATATTTTTTTAGTTAGGCTCGTCTCAGCCAGTAGTGCATTTGCAAATATATATTTCTAATATATATACCAGTTAATTTTCAAATGAACCTCGGTCACTGTATCAAGTGCACTTTTGACTTGAATGACCGGTCATTAGGCAGCATCTCCTGACTATTTTATATTTCACATTGAATGATTCATATGATCCACTGCTTATTGGTACGATTAGGAAAAAATTATGGATCAAATGTCCAAAATGACAACAAAAAAATGCCATGTCTGCCTTGGTGTATGTTCAAGAGCCATTTACATTGTTTGGTGTGATTAGTATGTAGCTCATGAGAATATATAGTTTATTCGTAGTTTATAACAAAAAGAAAAGTTTATGTATGTTAATTTTACCACCGGCGCAAATGTAAACTAATATTCCACTGAGAGGCTCGGTGGTAGTTGAGGATTGTACCTTGTCACAATTCTACACAGTTACCCCCAAATATCGCCCATGATTGGGCTGAGTGTTAATATTTTCTGAAACTCTGAAGTACTGTTTAGAGTCAATAATATTGTTTTTGTTTCTATTGGATATGCATACAGCTCTCCTTCTAGACCAGTTGATCTGTACACATTTTCTCTCATGTTTTCTGTACAGCGCTGGCTTAAGCAGGCATTAGAAGAAGAGGGGTCTATCAGTCCTGGGGGACGCACAGCCCTACTGATGCAGAACGACGGTCCACTCAGCCCCACCATTAATGGAGAGTCAGACAGCCCCCTTTCCTTTAATGGAAACTGCCCTCTACCAGGTGGGTATCCTGGTATGCAATAATGCAAAACATTTACAGGACCTTTGATGTTCCCTCTTAGGAAAGTGAAAAATAATAACACATTTTGGTACTAGTACTATTCTTGCCAATGGTTAAATAAATTAACAAATTATTTATTTATTTATTCTTTTTTTTAAAAAATTTTTACAGAGCTGCCCACCCCATTGAAAAAGAGACGTTTGTGTCCAATGGATGCATGCATGTCCGAGACTTCAACACCATACGCATCTCCATGTGCGACCCCAACACGAGGGGACTCCACTGACACCCCAGGAACACCACAGTTACTGAACACCCCGCCACGCCCTCGCCCAGACGAAACCAGCACAGAACCTTCTACACCTACTCATACCAACCAGAACATGTCACTTACCGCCCTACAAGAGGTAAGAACACACATGGTCCTCCTCATCAGTTCATGTGCACTATCATACATATAGAATTCTTGTAGACTGGAGAAATATATTTCAAACTTTTGAATATGTATTACTATATGTATTTTTCTTGAATAAAAGAGTAAAATCATGACAAACATTTGATCAATACCAGAGTGAATCTTAAAAATGCCTCTTTGTGTTAATGTTGGTCAGAGGTGAAGTTTTCATATCCTATATTACATGTGCATTCACAGAGTGAGTCATCTGTAGACAGCTCTCCAGAGGCTAATCGAAGAATCAGTACCCAAGAGGTCAGCTTACTTGGATTTACTGGATTCTGTAATCATGTACAAACTCAGGATGGAACGGTATTAAAATTTTAGATGCTATTATAACATGAAGAAAAGCACTTATGATTTTCCTAATCAATTTCCCCCTAGGTATTGTACAACATTATATATCTTAAGTATAAGAGTACCGATTTATCAAAATAATTGCTACGCTATTTGATTACTAAATGATCCTTGCTACTGTTTATTTTTTAGAATATAAACCGGTATGTGTTTTGCCAAGAGACTGTAGCTCTTTGCCATTTTTCAAAATATGCTTTTCTTACATTTTTATACATTTATTTAATCTGTGTAATTTATAAAACCCATTTGGCTTTATGGTATGTTATTAAAACTGTTACTACCCCATCCTTAGTATGTTCCATCTCATTTTTGTTTTAATTGCAGCAGCAGACCTTTTTTACCTTTCTATTTTAGGCTGAGCGTCCTCCCTCGTTGTTGGCCTCACCCATAGTGCGGCCGCAGGCTTCTGAAAATATTCCCCAAGAACCCAGGCAGGTCCCTGCTGGCTCTCAAAGCCCGGATCCCTCCCTCCCTGAACCCCATGACGCAGTAGGAGATGAGGGAATGGAAGCTGAAAGCAGTACTGAAACTCCCACAACTTCTGAGCCCCCAGCTTCATCATACCACTCGTGGATGAAAAGCCCGGAGCGCAGTGGCCTCTCGTTCTCTCCTGTCAACTCCAATTTGAGAGACCTCACACCGTCCCACACGTTGGAAATGGGGGCATTCAGGCCTGAGGCTGCAGCAACAGGGAGCTTCAGTGAAGGGGGGCCCTTTTACACTTGCAGTGAGGAAGGGGGCACCATGACTTTCACACGATCACTTAGTGGAGATGGCACGGAGGGTGGAGGAACTGCACAGAATCCACCACAAAAGAAAAAGGTGAACTATTTCTTGTTTTTGTATATAGTGGAGTGTAGAATTGAAATGAACACTTTAAACACCATGATTTTGACTTTCTTTTTCAACATTTCACTGTGCACAGTAAGGGTATAAGTGTATAACACTTAAATGACTAGACTCAATAGCCACTTTGTTAGAAACCACTATCTTTGTGTACAGTTAGAAACTGAAGCCCATCTGTTGATACAGTTTTTATTGCCCATCCTCTAGCCCAGTGGCAATCATCCACACTCTTCGTGTTCCGCTGCCCTGCAGACTTTCCTCCATCCCCCAATTCACCATGCTTATCCCTAATTATTACCTGCTGAAGTCCTCATTAGCAAAATGAGAGATCTCTGAGAGGAATCTTTGTCAGAGGTTTCGGATGGATATCGGGCAGTGATCTGGGCGACAGACTACCTTTAACCTAGCTGTGATACAGATGTGTGGAAAAAGTTCAGACTCACTGCAATGCTAGTAACACACACACATTACCATATCAGTCACTGATGAGCTGAAGATGGCAGCAAGGACCAAAAAAATGAGAGGTTATAATTGGCAGGATATGCACGTTTAACAGACACTAACAGGTTCCACTGCACTGTTTGTTCTTTCAGGTATCTCTGTTGGAGTACAGGAAGCGGCAGCGTGAAGCCAGACGCAGTGGCGGCTCCAAGGTAGAATGTGGCTCTCCTGTTTCCACGGCCCCCCCAGTGGATGTTTTTCCTATTGCTGTCGAAACGGTCCCTGATTCCACCTGTTCGCCGGTTCCCCTGGCCCCGCGGACTCCACAGCCCCTCGAAGACCCAGAGCCCCCCCCACAAGGAGAGAAAGAGGGGGGAGAGGGACAGTGGTGTGTTTTGTTTTCTGAAAAGTTACATTATTGTTGTAATGAATGTGTTTGTCCTGCATACTAGTATTGTAATAGATTTTGTAAGGCTTTCATTAGAGCCCTAAAGTTGGTATTAGATTCAGTTTGATCATATTCAGTGTCAACTACAAAACTGATATTGTTTTATGTGCATGTCAAAACTTGAGCAAGTGCTACCATTTTATGTAATAGCATGTTAATGTGACAAAATGAAAATGAGAGTCTGATTTAAGCCTTGATAAAAGATGCTGTAGTTACATCTGATGAGTTATTCTTTGTGTTCTTTTGTTTTCAGGACGTCATCAACTTCAGTTGAACAGGCCAGAGAGCGTGGCTACCATAGAGCATTGCTTCTGAGTGACCATCGCAAAGACACAGGTTATACATGCAATGATTGTCTTGTGATTTAATTTTTTTTTTTTTTAGTTTCAAGCACCCAAATATCTATCCAGTTCTGAAAAATATATATTTTCTTGTCAGATGGAGGTGAGACAGATGCTGGTGATGCTCCAGTGAGGGAATGTCCTTCACCCAAAAGCTGCAAGAGCCCATCAACACACAATGTAAGAGAGAGACATACACACAAACAACTGCTGTTCCTATATTTAAATGATTATCTGTAATATAATGATGGTAATAATAAGATATAATAAATAGTAAACAGCATAGTAACAGCTTAATAAGGGGCTGTTTATTCACCTAGAGCAAATGTAATTGATTCTTCTTCCTTTTCTCCCTAGTTCTGCTCTCCAGGCTCCAGCACAGTGGCCCAGCCATCTTTTCGCTCATCTAAAGAAGAAGAGAGCGAACTTCAGTCTCGTCCTCCAGCCCAGCCCCAGTCTTTGTCCGTCCAACAGCCTGCCTCTAAGCCACCTCTATCAAAACCTGCCCCTTTGACCCCCAACAAGCTTCACTGCAGCACTTCTGTGACCCCCCAGGGTCATTACCCAACTCCTTCTCTTCTTCCTCCTTCAAAATCTCAGCCCCAGGGCTCTCCTTACCGTGGGCAGAGGTCTTTTCTTTCTCCGCAGTCGCAAAACCAGCATCCCCAGCCCCAGGCTTCATCGGGCCCTTCGTCTTTTCCACAATACAACCCTCAAAATGCCCCTCCTCCTCCTCCACCACCACCCCCAGCACCTCCAGCCTCAGCCACTTACTTCCAGCCACAGCCTTCTGCAACTGCAGCACCTTTTCCTGGGCTTAAAACAGCCGTGTCAGCCCCATTTCCTCCTGGATCTCAGCCGTTACTGCAGCCTCATCATACGCTACACTTCCAGAGCAATACAGCTCCGCCCCCTCCACCGCCACCTCCCCCCCCTCACCCTCAGCCAGGCCCCACTCTCTTACATGTCAATCTTCAGCCACCCCCAATGCAGCAACATCAGCTTCTCCTAAGCTCCGCTCCTCCGCCGCCCCCTCCACCACCCCCTCAGGGTCAGAACACTCAGCCTTCGATAACGCAACAAGCTAACGGAAGCACCCTGCTGTCAATTAAACAAGCCCCACCCCCTCCACCCCTCCCACCTCCTCCAACAGCGCCCTCTAGTGTCACGCCACACCCTTTTCAAAACATGGCCACCTTTCAACCCACTTTAATCCACCAGTCAGCAGCCAGCAACTCCACAGTACCGCCTTCAACGTATCAACAAACTGTATTACCACCCCCTCCTCCACCACCACCTCAACAAACTCCGCTGCCTCAGTCTCCATCCAATCCCAATGCACCACAGATTGCCAGCGGCAACCGAGGACCGCCCCCTCCTTCTTCTGCCGCCTTCCATAACGCAGGCTATATGGGAACGGGATGGCACTGACCACGCCCACTTTAACTGCCCGAAAAGACTCACCTGGAGAGAAGGGGCAGTGGACACATGATGTAAACATAGGAAACTCAACCGTCTTGTAAATATTTTCTACGTACCTTTACATACGGCCGAATGAAAAACAGGAATGGGGCGGAAGAACAGAAGGTTACCATTTTAAAAAAAGTAACAAAAATGACAAAAAAAAAAAAAACATGGAATAAGTACAGGACTGTAAAACAATCTGGAAAGACTTTATGTAAACAAGAAGGTGGATGATTAGTGGTGCTTCATCACTTAACCCACAGATCCCTTCTCACTCCCCTTCTGGTCTGAATTTTTCTTTTTTACTCTTGGTTTTCTCTCCCTTTGCTTTTATTAATCTCTCTCTCACTCCTTCCTTCTTTCCTACCCCTTTTCTTTCTTTTTTTTGTATGATGGACATTCCATTTTCCACCCTTTAATCACCCCAAAACCATTTATTTGTTTTATCTAGTGGTTCATTTATAGCAAAAAGAAATGCTTTTGTATAGAGAAAAAAATACAGAATTATTATTTTTTTTAATCCTCCACATAAGAACAAAAGAAAAAAAACAAAATCTGTGCACGGCTACAGAAAAATTCAGAAGACACCTTTCTGGTAGGCTGCTTCACTGCTCCAGGAGTGTGCACTTCTCTGTGTGTGTGTGTGTGTGTGTGTGTTCAGAGGGAAAGGTTGCGAAACAATAGTTTGTATGCACTTGTTTGTCTATATTAATGTGTTTAGTTGAACAGTGTGTGTGTGTATGTGTGAGAGAGAGAGTGAGTGAGAATCTGTGTGTGTGTAAGAAGGTGAGAAAGGTAATCTAGGCTTTGTTAGCCTGATCGAAAGTTTGTTCCTGTTGGCCGTAAGCGGTTTATTTTTGAATATCAATGGTTATTTGTAGAAAGTGTAATTTAATGTATAGGTGGTTTACTCCAGCTTTCTCCAGAAACAGGTGTAAATATTGGCTTCTTTTCTTTTATATGCTTGTACAATTTGCGCCCATCCCATTTTGGAATATGGTTGTAAATATGAGCGGCTCTTGGCAAAAAAGTAAAACAAACAACAAAAAAAAATACAGCTGAATGTTTCTGTGACTGTAGCACTATTTTTATTTCCTTCTCTCTGGATTTATTCAATTTGTCTTTTATTTTTTATTATTCGTGTGTGTGGGTGTGTGTGTGTGAAGAGCAGAGGCTCACAGACACAACACTGGTTGGATATTTTCATGGTTCATTATAATAAATCACTGTAATGACAGTTTTATACCACCTCAGCTGTCCCAAGTGTCTCCCTATGTTTTGTGTCTTAATCCTAAACTAATTCTGCTAATTCTTCATAAAGGTTCTTATGACATTGCCCCATGTGGACTGTGTGGATACCATGATTAGGCTAAAAATGGCAAACCACAAATACAGTCGGTTACTTTTGCCCACATATTGTGAAAAAAACTAATTTGTGATGTGGTAAAAAAAAGAAGAAGAGTCTAGAGTCTAAACCCTAAATATGCCCTTAAATATGCTCCCAAAAGACTTCCATTTCATTTTAACCTCAGCTTAATACTTAACCTCAGGTAAATTCAAGATCCACTGGGCTCTGTTCTGATGTGGGAATGCAACTGCCAGAGATGCATCACAGGGCAGCAGCCAATCAGCAGCAAGAGGAAATGAATGAAGTCCAGGGATATTTCACCTTCCCAAGAAGAGTTTTTGTGTATAGTAGCTTTGTATTCTCTCGACAGTATTAAAAAATGTTTAGTAAAACTTAAATGGAAATTTAGCTAAGTTTACGTCATTTGTTGCAAAATAAGTACATTTTATTTTTCTTAATAATTTAGTACTAAATTATATATTGCCACAAAAAAGTAAAGAAAAATGTGGTTTCCATAAATTGCCGGTGGTTTCCGGGAACAATTGTTGATTATGTTCTTAGAAAAAGTCTGCAAACAACTAAGGCCTCACACTCGATTTCAAGGGTTGTCTCATCCTTGAGATGAATAAATCATTCAGCAGAAATAATGGTTTAAACTCAGCAATATAATGCAATTTACATTTACCAGACGCTTTTATCCAAAGCAACTTCCATTCCCTACCTACAGGGGGCAGTCTCTCTCTGGAGCAACTTGGGGTTAAGGGTCTTGCTCAGGGACCCAGTGGTGGTATGCTGAAGGTAGGATTCAGACGCATGACTTTTTGGTCCAGAGGCATGTATCCTACCCACTGAGCTACCTTCACCTCGTTAAATATATAGTTAATATAATAACTATATTACAGTGTTGTGACGGTAGGTACTGTTTTTTAATTAATGCTTATTACTATCAAACCAGACTACATACTAGGTAATATTTAGTCATTTAATATTGTTAATACTCGTAGTATTTTTGGTACATTATGTTCTGGTGTGAAAATTGTCATATTAATGATCTCATTGTTTATATATCATCTGTCACTACTCAAAGTGAGTGAGCAGGACAGGCAGCTCAATGCATGAAGGCTAGGGATTAATATCAATGCTCAGTCTAGTCCAGGATGGGCAACTCTGGTCCTGGAGGGCCGTGGTTCAGCACGTTTCGGTGATTTCCCTGCTCAGAAACACCTGGTTCACCTCGCCAGTTAATTGTCAGGTTTAGTGAAAGTGTTTGAGGAGAACTACCATCAAACTGCTGGCCTTAAAGGACTGGAGCTGTCCACCCTTGGTCTAGTCAGAGTAATCAAATGAGACAGAATCTACTGTTATTAAACACTATCCGTTTGAGTCTCTGTAACAAGAAAAGCTCCCTTTGTGTCCTCTCCCTGCACTTATGGCCAAAACAACTAGAACCAGAGTGATGACCAGGGAAGGGGAGATTAAATAGATTTAGAATCATCAGTTGAGTCCAGTGCCACAAAGCCTTCCTAATAAGACTAGTCTCATATTTATTTGCCCTGCAGCTCCACTGCAAAAGTAAAAAGGTTAAATCTCAGAAGGCAACCCTCTTACCTCATTGACAACATATATATATATATTTGCAGAACTTAAAATTTATCTAGCTGGGGTTGAGCAAGCCCTCTGGTTGGTGTACACACTGATTAAGGAATAAATGTACTGGCACATGAAGACGTCTGATAAAAAATATGTTCTCTTTCTTTCTGTCTGTCTGTCTGTCTGTCTGTCTCTCTCCCTCAGTAGCTCCATACCAAGTGCAAAACATCCATATTGGGGTGGTGATGGCCTAGTGGTAGGATACTTGCCTCTGGACCAAAAGGTCATAGGTTCGATTCCTACCTTCAGCACCACCACTGGCTCCCTGAGCAAGACCCTTAAGCCCAACTTGCTCCAGGGGGACTGCACCCTGTAGTTAGGGAATGGAAGTCACTCTGTATAAAAGCGTCTGCTAAATGCCGTAAATATAAATGTCTTTCTCACAAAACAGCCTTAATCCTTTATTGTTTACTGAGATTCAATTTTTATTCCTTACATCTGAAACAAAATTCCTTTATTGATCTCTAGAATTTTACAGAATATTTACATTGTTTTTCTTTCTCTTCTATACAGGATCATCAGACAAGACAGACACTTGAACATTTTGAAGGTTTAACCTTTCTTGTCTTTTTTTAAGGATATGTGTAAATAACTAGTGACTACACTTCAGCCGAGAGCACAGCTATGGTCTACAGCACTTCTGGAGATGGATGTGTTTTGCCAGAAGGAGTTCTGTGATTTTCATCCAGTATGAATCTCAATTGCAGAGCTTTTAGAGTCTGATTGTTTTTAATCCATTATGAGTCTGCAGTGCGTAATCTTTACAGCCTAACAACAATGACTGTATTTTTAATCCAGTATGAACCCACAGTTACTCCAGTTTGACCGTGTTAACTATGATGTGAATGTCTTCTATAACTGGCTGAACTGGGAGTAAGGAAATTATTTTGCAGGCTACCAAATTTGGCTCGGATACTCAGATATTTTATCCCAAACAAACCGGCCAATCCAGTCCCCGCTACAGGACCTCCTCTGGTTAAACTAGTCCAGCTCCACAGCTGTGTATGTTCCCAGCATCTCCTCAGCTACCGTTGCGTTTCTGTGCTATTTATCACACAGATTGACTTCATTTAGACAGTGATGACACCAAGATCATGTTACAGCACCGGCTGAGCACAGCATTAGTATGGCACACACGACTCTACTGTACTGACACTGTCTAAGGACCGGAGCACGAAGAAAATACCACGACCAATACAGAAACGCTAACATGTATACACTGACTACTGTATGGGACAAACGCTTTCAAGATTCTACTACAATAAATAGTGTCTCAGCTTGCCGTTTCCCCCACCACAATTATTACATAGTCAGACAACACAGCATTCATCAACATCTACAGATACACTGGCTTTCAAACATTTGGGGACAAGCAGCTTTTCAAAATACTTTGTCAAACGTTCCTTTCTTTGTCAGTTTACATTAACAATACATCTAAATACATTGTATGTCCAAAAGTTTGTAGATACCACCTCAACCAGAATGGCTCTTGAAATCAAGGGTTTTGAAGGGAGTTCACTTTGCAACAGTAATTGTGTCCGCTCTTCTGGGATGCCTTTATACTATATGTTGGAACATTACTGTGAGGGTTTAATTGCATTCAGCCCTATGTGCACTAGTGAGGTCAGGTACTGATGGTGGATCACATAGGCCAATCTATCCCACAGGTATTGCACAAAGCTCTGGAGAACAGAGTTTGGTATTGGGCATGACTGGGCTTGTGTTTGGCTGCTGTGGACTTTATGGGCTTAGACTTAAATATTAAATATTATACAGTATATATATATATATTTGTGCGGGGGTGGGTATGTAATTTATTCAAAATATGTCCCAAAACAATTGATTGGCAGTGTAAACTTTTATAAACTTGTATAGATTTTTTTTCTTCAACATTCTAAAGTGTAGTATCTTTCACATCCACCATCCCACCAGTCATTTTCTTCTCCGTTAAGCTCAACAGTTTGATCACAAAGAGGGGATACAGCCCCCTCCCTGGTCAATGCAGTGACAGCTGAGAGAAAAGTCCAAACAGTCTAATGTAGTGGTTTTAGAGGAGCAGCTTAGAGCTTCAGCTACAGCCTTCCAGTTCAAATGTACAGTTCATGTTATGAGTATACTTGGCTCTGACTTGAGACTCCAGTTCAGTTGAGTAATAATCAGACACTCCAAAGGACAAATACATTATGTATTCGGTTTAGTGCTAATTAGGTCCTAAGCAAGTGGTCTCTGTGTGCATCTGTATGTGTATGAAATAGAATGACAGAAGAACAGAATGCAAGTGAATTAAGACAAATACAAGGTGAAATGGCTTAACCAGCCGTGTTTTTCTCTTTCCTCAGTTCAGAAAACTGAATGAGCTGCCTCACAAAGTCAGTACAGGTGCACTCATATTTATGAAATCCTTTCTTTTTTTCTTTTTTTTTTTTAAGAAGGGTGGTGCGGTCACAAATGGGTTTTGTTGACCTCATTTTTCCTCCTTCACTTTTTCTTCCCTCCTAAACTCCAGTGGACAGGCCGCACATCCATAGGATGATGGGTAAAAAGCTGGATGATGACATCACGTATTTAATTTTCATTCAATGGACGAAATCAACCTGAGAAAGACACAAAGGAATTAATTATCTGCCATTTTCAACAAAATTCTGAGAGAGCAGATATTTAGTTAGACGCTGTAATTTGGGGAATGGGGGGTGGAGGGGTTCTAATCGTGCATTTGCTTATTTATTAATAAAAGTGGTAGCTACTAAAAAGACATATCTATATAAGCACATATATACACACATCTATCAGTCATAATATTAAAATCACCAATCTAATATTGAGAAGAACAGACTCCACAAGACCTTTGAAGGTGTACAGTATACAGTAGTATCTGGCACCAAGACATTAGCAGCAGATGCTGTTGTGTGAAGTCCTGTAAGTTGCCAGGTTAAACAAACTAGTTGTTCTAGCACATCTCAGATGTTCATTCAGTTTGAGCTCTGTGGAATATTGAGGGTTGCCTTTTGTTGTATAGCAGAGAATATTATTCTGCTATAAGAGGGCACAACCATTAGAAATACTGTCATAATGTAGGCTTTGTTTCATAATAATGTCTTTGTTTCACACACCCCAGCTTCTAATTATATATATATATATATATATACATACACTAGTGGTGGGCCGTTATCAACGTTAACATGCTGTGTTAATGTGAGACTCTTATCGGGCGATAAAAAAAATATTGGCAATAATCTATTCACTAAGTTGGGTTGGGAGCTGGGTCTATACTACGCAAGCTATGATGACTTTCATCTTGATATTTTTGCGCGGGTGTATACCCAGCCGAATTGCACTGTAGGGGGCGAGAACGAACCTGTGTGCATGCCTACTGTGAAACAGGGATGTCACTATGACCGAAAGACAAGGGGGGCTTAGCCCTCAGGCTTGTAGGGAGGAATTAGCGTGTATATAGAAACCTGTATATATAAAACCTTTCACCAAACCTTCATTTAAGAAAACAAGAAAAGTTAAGCAGTGAACAGTCATAGTGTTGTTCTGTTGAACTGAGTACAAACGGCGCTACCAGAGAAATATTACTAAACAGGCTCTGGATGCTACGCGCTAACAAGCAGCGCTGTGTAGCTCCGCCTGGGTCCTAAAGCTCACCTGCTACATACAGCAGCTTCAACAGGCACTACATCATTTTAATTCAATAATGATAGCTAGACTTATTATTATTAATTTCAATTCATAGTCTTGTTTCTATTTGTAAAGTGCGTATCTGCGCTCAGTGATATCTTGTATGAAATGTTTGGATATATAATTTAAAAATAGTTACTATATATTTAGGGTGGCTTGTTTTTTGTTTTTTTGGGGGGGGAGGGGGGGGGTGCTTCACACCTTTAGCATTTAATCTATGCCCACCACTAAATATAAATATATATAGGTGCTCTGGTGCTCTGACTCCAAGTTGAGTCACTCAGATTCTTACACACGGCCATTTTTTATGCTTCTAGTACAGGCACCAAGAACTGTCTGCCTAACTGCCTAATATTATCCACGCTTTGACATGTGACCCTGTCATGAGATAATCAATGTTATTCATGTGTGGGAGGTTGTATGTACAACAATCAGCCACAACACCGGCCAAACTAGTCCAATCCCACCTCACTACTAACAGGACTTCTAATGCCTTCAGAGGTGGATCTGCGGATGCCTCAGTGGGTCAGATCGGTTTGGAAGCATGAGGGGGACTTCCACAAGATTGGTTTAAATGTTATGGCTGATCAGTACGCATATGTGTTTGGACACCGATACCTGACTAAAACTTCAATTTTAAAGGAAATTGTAGATCGATTTCTCTCAGTTCACAGCCAGACTAAAATCCAACATCCAAAGCTAATTTAACCCCCTAATTCAGCCATAAATCTGAAATTTTGGGAACACTCACCTGCTCCAGCTGAGCCAATTATGCATTTCCACTCTCTGTTAAAAAACAAAATATGGTCATTGAATGAAAACAAAATGCAAAGAGTAGGCATATCAGGAGCATCCTTGACGGACAATGATTAATTTTTTCTATGAATCTTTAGAATTCGACTGAAATGAAAAAGAAACAAAAACTGAACACAGCAAAAGGAAAATCATCTCTCAGATCTTACCACTAGGGGTCATCAGAACACCCAATAAACAGAAAGACATTTGTTTTTAGGGGAAATAACTTCACATACATTGATTAAGTCAGACAAATTATGATTTACCGAAGTCTTCAGCCTGTCAGGTTGTTGAAACTGAAAAACAAGCTCGGTCTACAGCAGTGCATTAGAAAGAATGGTGCAGATGTTTTGTGCCGTTAGTGACGAGACTAACAGCCGGCTTGCTGCTTTGCTACTCTGTTTCTTCTGGCATCATGTTTGAAAGCTTAGGAAACTGTAATAACACTAACCAACTAACCATACATAAACTCAAGAATACATCTACAGCTACTACAATTTTATTAATCAGTCCAGACACACTGAAATTATCATTGTCTTACTAATGATTAAAATCAATCTAGACACATTTTTGTTTACATTTAAAGGTTCATTGGAAAGCTTGTATTGCTGTTTGCACTGTCCATGGTCCAGTGATAATCCAATTCTATTTTCCCATTATGTGTTAAAATCTTGTAATCTTGTAATTTTCATTGTTATTTTACCATTTACAGCTTTCTACTAAGAATTTAATTTGCTGAGTACCAATTTCATGTTCTAATCACACATTATTTGAACTGGTTTTATACTAATGAAAACATTGACTCTAGATAGTCAATTCTAAACTTCTGAATAGTAGTACACTTCTAATGCAACTTTGCATGCAAATGGCACCATGGTAGATGGAGGTTGCTGTGGTTACACCCACAGAGTGACAAAAAGACTAACTTTCACTGAGTAGCAGGGTTAACATGCCATCTAAAATGAGAAAAAGCTCTTGTGCGAATGACTGAGCAAGAGATGTGACGTTGAAAAGCTGAAGATGTGACTGTGAAAAGCTGAAGAAAAGCAAATGAATGTTTGCAATTCCCAGAAGCAACTGCCCTTAGTAGGGGAAATTGCAAAACCGTGAGTACAACAATAGATTTTCTTACCAAAGAGTCAGTGGTTCACGGACACTGACAAATCAGGTTTCCTGACATTAATTGTATGCAATCAGGTTTTGTGTTGTGCATTAAAATCAAGAACATATAAAGTCTGTGGAAATGTCTAATGATCACTGTTGAATCCAGAAATAAGAGGGTCTTCACACCAAAGATGTCTTGGCTGATCAACTAAACTTGGGGTGATTTCACACAATTGCTTTAATACCACAGAGTGAGTATCACTTAGAATATGAACTCTGCAGTAATACTGAAGATGACAAACATATTTAGGCTTTTGCGAAATTGGTCACTGAAGGTTATTTCTGAGAAAAGTTGTGAATCCAGGCCCTGATTGCCAGCTCCCTGAGTGCTTGTGTGTGTATATGTGTGTGTATGTGCATGTGGGTGTGTGTGTACATGCGCATGTGTGTGTGATTAATGTGGACAAGCTGACAGCGAATTGTATAAACAGCCATTAGTAATGCATGGCTCAGTCCAGAGCCCCAAGCTTCAATTAACCCTGGCCTGCAGTAAATTCTCATTCTCTCAGTCCCTCTCTTTTTCTCCCTCTCCCTCTCTCGCATTTTCCTTAGCTACTCTTGCTCCTCTATCTATCTACCCCTCGCTCTCCCTTTCTAATGTTTCAAATTATCCTATCTTCTCTTTCATGGCTGTTTATTTCGCTCATTGTCTCTCCTCATTTTGTCCTCCCTGATCTTTCTGTCTTTGCTTCATCCTGTTCATGCCATAAAGAACGAAATCTGATACGGCAGAAGTATGCAATCAGAAAAAATACATCATTGTCATCTGCAAACATTTATAAAATGCTTTAATTCAGCTCAGTAAATGAACTACGTACCATCATCTACCAACCTGTTTATCTTCATTCAGCTGCAAAATCTGTGCAATGAATTGTAACTAAAGGCTAAATGTGAAGGCTAATTTGTTTTCAGCTTAAAGGGCCCATATCACGGAAACTGAATTTCCCTTTGCTTTTTTTAAATAAAAATGTTTGGTGATTTATTATCCACTCTCCAGTCCATGTATGGAAACTGAACTGCAAAAACAGTCCACTTCCATTTCCTAATACAGTATCTGCAATGTGACAGTCATGTAACATATTCATGTACGATCATGTATTCCATTCAGCCTACAGCAGTCTAGCCCTGCCCATGTGAGGTGTTGTTTATGCAGACTGAACCACATTTATCGGAATGGGAAAATTGGGAAAACAATTAAATGCTGAGCTGTTCCTGGCTGACACGAAGCAAAGTGATTATTGAAGCCTCCCAAAGCCTCTAAGGACTTCAGTTCCAGACCATTTTGCTTTTTAATCAATTAGAACAAAGGTCATTTACATACACTGCATGGCCAAAAGTATCCAGACAGCTTTTGTAATTCGAGAATTCAGCTTTTAAAGGTTTATCTGTTGTTCAGTTGTGCACAGAAAACTAATTTTCATTAAAAAAAACACTGCTAAGCAGCCAGAAATGAGCCATGCCCAAAGAGCGACTACAGGAGCATAAAGACCCCACCCCACGCAGACTGTGGGGCTGTGAAACTGTGTTCTCTGTAGTAAAGGAACTCCATCCAGTACCTTTGATGATAAGTCTGGAGTGGCACCTGTGAACCAGAACTAATCATCCAGTATCCAACCATACCTGCCTCTTGTGGCTGAATGCAATCAAATTCTTGCCACTGTTGTCCATATAGTGTTAGTTAGTTGTGTATTCTCAGTCCAGCAGTGTTTAAAAAATGTATAAAGTGCACCTTTATCAGGAAACCTATGAAGGAACTGCAGTGTGGACCCTTACACAGGCCCTAAGAGTTGAAGATGTTAATGATTTGGTCTCTTACTATCTCCTAGCAGTTCCTCTCCCATGAGGCCATCCTGCCGGTTGCCCAGGACAAAGGCAAGGAAAGACAGGATGAGGGCATCCATTATGCCCATAATGGCCAGGATGTAGGCCCAGCGCACCGAGCATGCTCCGATAGTGTACTTATCCGTCTGCTCTCCACACATCCGCTTCACCTCATCCGCATCCCAGCCATCAGGGTAGATCAGACAGCCCAGCACCAGACATGTGCCTGACAAACACAGACACACACACAGATTAGATAAGGTGTACGTGGCATAGCCTAAGACAAATAATGAATAGACATAGATTAGGGTACATCAGACAACCTAGTATATACACACACACACACACACACACACACACGCGCACACACAATCTGGAAGTCAGATACACATTGCCACTAGCAGGGCTGGACTGGGACAGAAAATCGGCTTGAGCATTTCTTTACCTGGTCGACCCAAAATTACCTGGTCAGCCCAAAATTACCTGGTCGACCCAAAATTACCTGGTCAGCCCAAAATTACCTGGTCGACCCAAAATTACCTGGTCGACCCAAAATTACCTGGTCGACCCAAAATTACATGGCCACTAGCATTTCTGATTTATTTTCTTCAAAAATCATTCTAATTCTGCTTCAATTCACAAGCCTTTTTTTTACATACACTACTTCTGCGTGACATTAATAATGCAGCATAAGTGAGTGGCCAGTGCGTGCAGGCAGTAACAGATGCAGCATAAGCAGTTTCATCCCTGTGCAAAATGCATGTGGAGAATGGAATATGCCACCTGTTTTTTTAAAGAAGTGCCATGAAGTGAGATGGGTTTTATCTATAGGCTCAAGATACAAATTTAGATATACTGTAATGAAAACCTAATACAGTAATCCTCCACTTTTTGCAGGGGTGACGTACCAAGACCCAGGTATAGTGAAAAAGTGTGTTGTTGTGTTTTGGTTAAAAAATAATGCCTAAAAATGCCCATTTTTATAGTGTAAACCCTAAATATGCCCCAAATATGCTCCCAGAACACTTTAATGTCATTTAAACTCAGTTTAATGCATTACCCTTAGAGAAAATGTAAAAGTAAACCTGTATTCAAATTTAAACTCCCCGCCAAGGTTTGCAGTTCGGAAGGTCTGAAGTGTCTGAGTGCATGTTTTTAACACTAAAAGTTCAAATGTAAGTCCACAAATATGATCACAAAGAACTACAGAATTGCACACTTAATACATCTAAGACCTCTCAAGAACAGCCTGATACTTGATTTACCCACAAATGTGTTCTGTCACAGCTAATGTAGCAAGTTTGTTCAAGCATTATGTTCACAAAAAATCTGTAGCAACTCTAGAGAAACTGTAGCACAAAACAAAAGAATCCCAGCAGAACCAAACACAGCATAACACTGACAGCTTGCCTTCTACCCATAGAGCATCCTGGTGCCATTTCTTCCCCAGGTAAGCAACGCCGTTCACGTGATATAGAAGAAAATCTAATTCACCAGACCAGGCACTCTGCAGCAACACATAGCCAGTTAATTAATTACTATAATTTCATTTGTGCTACTGCAGCCCTGTTTTCCATTTTTCTGACAGGTGCCATTGTAATGAGATAATCAATATTGTTCATTTCACCTGTCAGTGGTTTTAAGGACATGCCTGATTGGTAGTTACAGCGTTATTAAGTTCAAATGATGCTCATTTTGTAAGGTATTACTATATTTTTTATCTAATTTTCTCCCCACTTTAGTCATATCTAATTCCACTCACAAGCTAGGGCTCCTCCACTGCAAGGTATTAACAAGCTAGGGGAATGAAGCATGTTCTTCCTTTGAAATACAAAGTCAGCCGATGCATCTTTGCAAAGTGCTGCAAATACATCATCACTGGACGGCTCAGAACACTTGGAAGAAACCCTAACAGCCAAATATATTACTGCGCTGATGTTTAAAGATGGAAATACACCTACCAACACAGAGAGCACAAGAATATTTAGGCTGTCTTAGACTCTCAGCCAAGACTTGCCCCACCCCCGCAGTTATATTTTTCATATATCAGAGCAAATGATACTGTGGTGGGTAATTTTTTGTTGTCATTTCCAGCCTGCCAGTCCAACTCAGTTGTGTAGAATTGTCTAGAACTGGAAACTTAACATTAAACAGTGATTTTAAACAAATTGTGCTGCGATCTGCACGTTATTCGTCCTCCACAGTTTGACTTGCGTGGCTTAAACCCTCTCAGTGAGTTACAGCATGAATCAGGTTGGTGAGATAAATGTGCCACTGGTTTAACTGAGGTCAAAAAGTCATCTAGCAGCTGATAATGGATCAGTAGAATAAAAGTGTGGCAGAAGAAAAAGAGAATAAAACAGGCACTGAGGGTTGGTGGTGAAATACTGTATTTTTCGGACCATAAGACGCACCAGTTTTTAGAGAAGGGAAATGAAGAAAAAAAAGATTCTGATGTCTTAAAAC
>JBBPDH010000124.1:24554663-24565917 GCA_037974565.1 Clupeocharax schoutedeni
TAATACTGTGTTGATCCATTGTCTTTTGCAGCAAATCTTTTCACTATGCATACTTTTTCGTATACAGATGCATTCTCTGTGAAATGGGTTAAGATAGTTTCAAATAATGCATGCCAGTCCTTAACCATGACATTTTTGATTGATTTTTTTATTTATTGCAAGGTATAGGTTTCAATTTAAAGTAACAAAACAGCAGGAATTTGCATTGCATTTTGTGCAGCTCGACTCTGAACTGAATGGCTGTCTTTTTCCTTTGAGCAGGTCTTGACTACACAGTTCAAACAAATGGAGCTGGAGCTAGCAGAAGCCCTCAAGCAGAGAGAGCATGAAAGGCAATTGGACAGCCATTCTCTGGAGCAACTAGAAACCCTAAGAACCAGTCTGGAAAATACTGAGAAGGAGAAAGAGCAGGCAGTTGCTGCTCTAGAGGCAGAATTAGTCAGCAGAAGCTCTGAACTGGATCAAGTAAGAACAAGATTGGAAGCTGTAGAGAGGGAGAAAGAAGAGAATGTAGAGAAAGGGAGGGAAACAGAGGCTGGCATTGAGGTGGAAATAACCAACTTAAGAGCAAAACTGGAAGCTTCAGAGAGACAGAGGGAGGAGGTGACAAAGAAACTAGAAGTGGAAGTTGAAAGCCGAGTGGCTGAGCTGCACTGTCTGCAAGAGAAGCTTGTTGCATTGGAGAGAGAGAGGGAGGAAACATCTAAGGGAGAAAGAGAGGAATTGACTCGACTGCAAATAGAGCTTGCCAGCTTGAGGGAAAAGCTGGATGCTGGAAGAGAAGTGCAGGAAGATGGGTTTCAGGCCATGCAAGCACTGGAGAAATTGTGGAAAGGACTTCATTCCCTGACAGGAAGTGATGGAGTGGAAGAAGAAATGTCCATCCCTACCAACCCTGCACAAGTACTTTCTATATTGGAGACTCGGCTAGACAACCTGAGAGCAGAACAACAGGCGAGAGAAGTACGCATGTCTCAAATCACCCTCACTCTGGAGACTCTGCAAGGTAAACAGCCTGGTCAATGTGTGATTACTTAGAAACAATAGTTAAGGGTGGAAAGGGGGAAGAATCTCCTGTGCAAATGTTACAATTGTAAAATTATTAACACATTTACTTGCATAGATTAGGTCTAGTTCTTGACTAAATTGGTCATGGTTAAGTTTTAACATGGGTCTAGGGAATTGACCAAATAACTACAGAGCTCTGTTTGAGTCTTTTTCACATTTTTCACATTGTTACTTAATTTAATTTGGATTAATTTTTAAAGCTGGGTATATTTAAATATTTTATTTGAAATACCACAATTAGAATGTTAAGTTATATGTTTGCTTGAATTTATTGTAAACAAAACATAATGGTTATTTATTCATTCTTTAAGAGCAACTAAATAAAAGCACTGTGGAAGGAGAGGAAGCTGTTGCCAGGATACAACAACTTGAAGAACAGCTTGTCAAGATTCAGGTAATTGGACAGAGAAATGGCTATGGCTTCAGTGGTAAACTTACATAGGATGTCAATCATACGTATGAAGAAACAAAACCTTTGGGTACATGTACAGCTGTATTGATCTTTAATTTACACTTTTACACTGAATGTGAGATATTTCTTTAATTCAATGTCATGTACATAATATGCTGGAAGCAGTCTGTCTGCATGTCTGGCTCTTTGACCCAAGCCGAGGCTAATAATTTAACAGCAACTGTCTCGGGTCAGACTGTCGTCTGTGCTGTAAGGTCAGAGAGTTGGTAATCCTTTCATCACAGACAAGCACGTCAGCTTATTTTGCTGTCTATGCTGTCCCATAATACAATGACAAAAATAACACTGTGTAATGGCATTCTCCAAAAATATTTTGTAACTCATTCAAGAGATGTGTGTATATTCCTGCTTGGACTGTGTTTGGTAAGGTGGACTTGTGTTTCTCAGGTTACTGATGAGTCACTCGGTGATCAGGGGACTGACCTGCCTGTGAGGGATTTGGACAGGGCAGACAAAGGTGAGTGCACTGGGCAGTCTGTGTTTGTCCTCATAAGTTGCCAGCTAATCAAATAGACTTTGACCTCTGACTAAATACTTCATCTTTGTTATAACTGAGCATAATTTTAGTAATGATTTTGTATGGTAACACTTTTTTATTTAAAGATGTTTGTATGCAAATATGTAAACATGCTATAATGGAGTTTTGTTGTGATCATCTTCCTCTGTTTTCACAGTGGAAGGTGCAGCTACCCATAGCTTCGACAGTGTGTCACACACAGAAAAGGTCGAGGCTCTGCAGCAACAGTTGATGGAGAGAGAGAGGGAACTTTCTGCTCTTAGGGAAAAGCTGGCATTCACTGAGCCAAAGAACCAGATGATTTCAGAATCAGGCTATTCTGATTGTGAAAGTATTGAAAACATTACAGGCATGCCAATTTTGCCTGAAAGTCCTGAAGCACTATCTGGTCTTGATGATACTCCAGAGGAAGACACAACACTGATTGCAGTGGAGACTTCTGGAATGTCAACCTCTGTCTTGTCCTCGTCTGCAGACAATGAGAGTAGACCTGAGCTTACTGCACCACAGCCGGAGTCTCCTGGAGAATTAAAAGGGGCTTCTTCAGATGAAATGGTAACCAGTAGTGACTCAGAAGTTGCTCATAGTAGCTGGACACTTCTTGAGGCAATTAACCAAGATGGAGCTCAAGAATGGCCCCAACAGGTTCAAAACCTTGATGCACTTCAGCTTTCCACACAGTCATGGGAGGAAACTACTGAGGAGCAGACATGCTCTATGGTTGAGGTAGAATCATCATCCATGGTCATTAGTGAAACAGTACAGGTACATATTGACCAGTCTAGTACTGATTCTAGCTCTGGTCAGGCATTTGCACAGGTTTTGGCACAGGAGCTACAGAACAGGTACAGTGAGCTATTAGCTGAGTATAATCGAGTTAAAGATACCACCTTGGAGTCTCAGGAGAAAGTACACCTACTAGAAGAGGAATTGAAGCTACTGAGATCTCTTAAGGATGAGGCAGAGGCAAAGGGCCAAAAGTATGAAAGAGACTTGATGGAAGCAAGAGCAGAGATTCAACAAGAGGCATATCACATTACTTCAGAGAGAGACATGCAGAACAGTATGAAAAAGGTCCTTGAAGAGCAACTGGAGAGCTTGCAAAAAGAATTATGCTCAAAAGATGAGAAGATTCAAGCTCTGCAGTCAGATCTGGCCAAGGTTCAGCAAAAACTAACTGAAGAAGAAGGTCAAGCCAGGATGTTAGGGCTCCAGTTGGAGAATAAAGAACTTAACCAAGCTGAACTGGAAAATAAATTGATTGGCATGGAGGAAAAAATTCTGCAAGTCTCTCAGGAGGCTGATATCACTAAAGCTGCACTCATTGACAAGAGCGCTGAGCTAGGGAATGTGCAACAATGTCTTTTCCTGAAAGAGCAAGAGATGGTGGAACTCAATGATACCATGAATGCCAAACTGTTCCAGGCAGGTGAAGAAAAGTTAGCTATTTCTAGTGAAGTAAAAAAACTTAAGGAGCAGATGTTAGAACTTGAGAAAGCATGGGATGACCAGCAGAAAGTGAAAACAGACAAAACAGCTGATGAAAGTGAAGAGCTCGTCTCTCTGCGCAAGGAAAATGAGAACTTGTCTGCTCAAATAGGGACCATTAAAAAAGATGGAGAACAGTTCAAGCGAAAATTGCAGGCAGCTTTGGTGCAGCGCAAGGAACTGATGAAAAAGATTGCAGAGTTTGAAAAGGGAGACAAGAAGGTAGAAGAGGGGAGGGGGAGGGAAAGAGCTGTAGAAGAAGAAATAACTCATTGTACTGACGATAGAGAAAGACAGCAAGAGATACAGAAACTTGAAGCACTATTGCAAGAGGCCAGGCAAGCCTTAATTTCCAAAGAAGAAGCTTTGACTATTTTGGAGCAGAAACGATTAAGTCAAGATGAAGCACTAGCTGAGGCACAATCTCAAATCCAACACCTGTCCGAGGAGACTAAATCAGTAAGCAAAACAGAACAGATCCTGCAAGTTGAAGAGGATAATGCTAGACTTCAGTCACAGGTTGCCAGCATGGAAACTGAAATTGAAATGGTGCAGAAAAAGCTCCAAGAGGCTATAGACTCTCGTAAAGACACACTCCGCAAAGCGAAAGAGAAGGACAGGCACCATCGTGAACAGCTGAGGCAGCAGAAAGAGGAGTACAGTGGCCTGCTAGAACGTTTTGAAGCTGAAGATGAAGAAAACGCTGAGCTACTAAAAAGACTGAAAGACCTTGAATGTATTTTAGAATCAAAGGAGCAAGCAGAAAAAGAGAAGCTTCTACACGTGGAAGTAGAATCTAAGACCATTTCAGAGAATCTTGAGAAATCAGGATCAGGGGACTGGGTCCAGGAGGATTGGGTAGATTTTGCAGCTCCGGAAACTGAAAATCAACTGCAAAGGCTACATCCTGAGCAGCTTTCTCAGGGGTCAGCAGACCATGAAGCTTTGATAAATTCCCTTCAGGAAGAGCTGAAAGCTGAAAAAGCTGTCCATGTGGACCTAGAGATGCGTCTGCAAGAGAGTCAGTCCACTCTGTCGCTCAAGGAGAATGAGATCCTTGAGCAGAGCAAAGAATTGGACGCACTAAGAGCAAAAGAGAAACAAATAGATGGTCTTTCAGATGAACTGAACACTCTGAGAGAAAAGTGCCAGCAAGCAGATGCCCATGCAGAAGTGCTGAGAGCAGAATTGGAAGAGGCTGCAGCTGCAGCTAGGGCAAGCATGTCTGCTGCAGAATCACCAGTTGCAGCTCTTCAGGCAGAGGTGGAGGAGTTTAAGCAGTTCCTGAAAAGCAAAAACGATGAGATCATTGACCTAAGCCAGCAGCTGAGAGAGCAAGGCATCCTTCTACAGAAGATGCAGGAAACTGTATTAGAGAAAGATCAGTTAATCACCTCTTTGCAAGAGGGACTGAAAGCTGAGCAGGAAAGAAACCAGAAAATTGAGTCAGAAATCCCACAACGGCAGGAGGAAGATAAAGACAACAATGCCAAACTACAGCAACTTCAGCGCAAGTTGCAGGCTGCTTTAGTATCCCGAAAGGAAGCTCTCAAAGAGAATCAAGCTCTGAAAGAGGAGCAGACTGCAGTTGAGAAGATGAAATCAGAGATGCGGCTGAAGCTTGAGAATGGTGAGGCAGAGCTGCATACGCTGAGAGCGGAGAAAGAGAAGTTGATTGAAGAGGTTGATCGAGCCTTGCTGGAGAACCAAAGCCTTGGTGCCACATGTGAGAGCCTTAAGCTGGCTATGGATAGTCTGCTAAATGAAAAGGATGCGTGGCAATGCCAAGCTAAGTGTGCCAAAGAAGAAGCCGATCAGACATGTAGGCGATGGGAGGAAAAAGTCCAAAGCATGAAGGATGAGTATGAAACCTTACTGAAGTCGTATGAGAATGTGAGTGATGAGGCTGAGCGTGTTAGGAGAATCCTGGAGGCTGCAAGACAAGAGAGGCAGGAATTGGCTGTGAAGGCAAGGGCCCATGAATCAGCCAAACAAGAGGCGGAGAGGCTAGCAGAGGAGGCTCAGAAGGAAGTAGATTCAGTTAAAGACAAAATGAGGAAATTTGCCAAAGCGAAGCAACAGAAGATTATGGAACTAGAGGAGGAGAATGAAAAGCTCAGAGAGCAAGTAGAGAAGAAAGGCATCCAAGAAACAGACACAGGGTTGAATCAAGAACTTGAAAAAGTTAAACATGACTTGGAAGCTTTAAAAATGAATTTTGACATTGTGGAGGCTGAGCGGAGATCTCTGGAAAGAGAAACGAATGAATACAAGCAAAAACTGGCTGAGGAAATGATTGAAAAGAACAGTGAAATGGTAAGCTCTTCTAGAGTCATTAAGGAAGAAGTGGTAGTACAGCACTCCAGCCCTGTTTTCACTGAAAACCAAGCAGATCTGGCTAATATGCAGGAGGCAGAGGGGTCCATTCTTAAACAACAAACTGTAGATATAGAAGCTAAGAATGAATTGAATGAAAGTGCACACCTAGAAAGAGAGAACAGACTAAAAGAACTGGAGGTAGCTCTGGAGGCTGCAGAGAACCAACTAAAACAACTTCAAGAAGCTTTTGATGATGAGAAAGCAGGCAGAGCTGAGCAGGAATCTTCGCTTAAGCAGCAACTTCAGGATTCTACAGAAAGAGAAGATAGGTTGAAGGAGGAGTGTTCTAAAAGAGAAATTCAGCTTCAGGAGCTTCGGAAATGTCTAGAATCTGAGAAGGATGACCTCGAGGAACAGCTTATGAACCAGTTGGCCCAGATCAATGGCAGTATTGCTGGTTATCAACAGGAAGCAGCTGACTGTCGAGATCGTCTCACAGATCTGCAGCGAGAATTGGAGAAAATGGAAACGGAGAGAGCTGAACTGGAGACCGTAGTGGCCAGTGAAAGAGACCGGGCAGCAAGACTAGAAGAAGATAAAAGGCAGGCCCAGCGAGAAAGAGCTGAGGCAGAGGTAGAGGCAGGCAAACAGAGGGAGCTGGAGCAGCAGTTGAAATCGGCAAAGACATTGAAAGAAGGAAGCCAGAGCCGAGCTCGTCAACTCGAAGAGCTTCTGAGAGAGAAGCAGCTGGAGGTTCGGCAAATGCAAAAGGACTGCATCCAGTACCAGGAAAGAATCAGTGAATTGGACAGAGACACAAAGGCAATCTTGCTGTCGAAAGATGAGGCAAGCACTGAGCTTGAAGCAGCCCGTATGGACATAGCAAACATCTTGGAGGAGAGAACCAAGCTTGAATCAGAGCTGACAGCATTTAAAAGAAAGCTAGAAATGTCTCAGGGTGAGGCTAGCCAGGCACTAGCGGACAAAGTAGCCTCAGAGCAGAAGGCACAACAACATGAAGCTCAGTTAAAGGCAGAAGCTGAGCGGACCCTTGATGAAGTAAGATATCGTTTGGGGGCGGAGCTCAAACAGATGGAACTGAGGCTGGACCAGGCCTATAGTGACAGGGAAAGAGAAGAGGAGGCAACTCTGGAGGCTAGGAAAATTGCAGAAGATGCAGATAGATATGCCCAGGAAATGCAGGCACGCCTGGATGAATCACTAGCACGACTGGCTGCCTTTTCTCGCTCAATGTCCTCTCTACAGGATGATCGTGACCGTGTTCTGGATGAAGCAAAGCAGTGGGAGAATCGGTTCCACAGTGCCCTCCAGGGGAAAGAGGCTGAATTGCGGGAAGCTGAAAGCCGAGCTAAGGACCTATCTGAACAACTTCAGCGAGAGATTACACAAAAGGAGAAACTGCAGAACTCACTAGAAAGGTTTATTTCCATTATTTTATGTTTTTTTGTTTATGCCTTCTTATTGAATATATGTAATCATAAAATGTTCAATTCTTTCTTATGATATTAGAACAGTTCTTATAGAATCTAATCTCGTTTACAGGTTGCAGAAAGCAGAGGAACAGTGGCAGCTGGAGTTGACAGAGACAGAGAAAAAGCACAGTGAAACCACTGCTGATCTGGAAAAAGAAAGAGGGGAATTGCAACAGAGATTGTCTGAGGCAGAAAGCTCCCTAGCTCAAACATGCTCCCAGCTTGCCTCGCTAGAGGCAGAGATGGAAGGACTACGCAACAGAGCTAAAGCTCTAGAAGAAGCAGTGGGCAAGCTTCAGAGTGAAGCCAACCAAGCCAGAGCTCAAATCAAGGAAAGAGAAACTGAGGAGAAGAGGCTGTGCTTAAGCCTGGAGCAACTTGAAACAGACTTGCGTTCCTCTAAAAATCTCATAGAGACCCTTCAGGCAGAATTAGCTGAGAAGCAGAAGAGAGAAGTTGAACTACTTGGAGAGAAGGAACAAGCTGTAACTCAGGTATTCACCTTGAACATTGTTTTTATTCATCCTCTTGAAGTATTGCTGCACAGTTTTGGGGTTTCTATGTTTTAATATCTGATTTAGAATATTCTAACTACTACTAATATGAATTTTTTTTTAACTCAACCCACTTCTAAAACCACTACAGGATGAGGAGAATCTTGACTTGGAACATTACTCTTTTGTGTTGTAATTTTGGTAGATGACGTTCTGTTCTGACACTGTGTTCCATCACCAGGCTGTGGAAGAAGCTACAAAGGAAGCTAATGGTAGAGCAGAGGAAACAGAGAGACAGCTGGAAGTGAGACGAACAGTCATGCGAGATCTTGAGGAGAGGCTCCATAAAGCTGAGGAGGATGCGAGTCACAGCAAGACTCAACTGGATGCTTTCACTAAGGCTATGGGATCCCTGCAGGATGATCGGGACAGAGTGCTAAGCCAGTACAAGCAGTTAGAGGAGCGACATCTTCAGGTGCGATGTCAGCTAAAGTGTTCGATTAGAATGAATGACATTTATTGGATCATACTAAGATATCCTCCACTTTTTTTTGTTTGTTTGTTTTTTTCCTGGCAGTATATAATTTTCAGGGGTGTCATGGAATTAAAAAATATCTAGTTAATTACAAGCTCTGTGATTAATTGATCTAGATTAATCACACACATTTTGGATGTAAAAGTATTTAAATATTTAAATGAATTTGTTCATTTTCATAAAATTGGAAATGTAGTCTCTGACGACTAAAGCTTCATTTTCCTTTAGGTGATGATGGAAAAGGATGACCTCATCCAGGAGGCTGCTGCTGAAAATAACGGTCTGAAGGAGGAACTCCGTGGTCTTCTGGCCCAGCGTGATGACCTCCATGCTGAAAATGCCAAGCTGGCTGCCCAGCTCCATGGGTACAGAGACGAGCTGAAACAGGTTCTAACCATGAAGGATTCCCAGCATAAGCAGCTGCTTTCAACCCAGCTTGAACGCATCAGTATCTTAGAAAAGGAGAGGGAGGAGTTCCAAGCCAGAATTAATATTCTGGAAATCAGAAAGGTGCCTGCGGTGGAGAATGAGATTTTGAGCCAGGCTGGATTGGGGACAGTTAAGTCAGAGGTACGTGATGCTCCAGGTGCGGAGGTTGAGAAACTAAGGGAGCAGCTTCAAGCTGCAAAGAAGCAGATTAGCACCCTAGAAAAAACTCTAGAGTCTGAAAGGGAATCCCAGGCAGTCCACAGCAAAGAGCTGAAGGAGCTACGCTGGGAAGGTGGTATTCTGCGGACTGAGGCTGAAACAGCTGAGGAAAGAGTAGCAGAACTAGCCAGAGACTTGGTCGAAATGGAGCAGAAGCTTTTATCTGAAAGGGAAGAGGCAACTCAGCTCAAAGCTCAGAACCAGGCCTTTGGACAAGCCATGGCCTCTCTACAGGACTCAAGGGAACAAGCCATAAGTGAGGCCAGGGAGCTCCGTCTCCGTTTGGAAGAAATTCAACACACATCTAGCAGCTCCACGGGTGAAGTATGGAGCCTGAAGAACGCACTTACAGCCCTCCAGAATGACAGAGAGAGAATGGTATGTAACTTCAGTAACTAATCCAGATGATTAGCTACTTATTTTTTAAAAATCATTTTAGCATTTATGTACAAATATTAGCAAAATGTACATATTTTGGCACTCCCTAAATATATTTGAAATGTAGTTATATATTTGAAAAACAATGTCACACGTATATGGCTGTTTTAACAAAAACCTAATCTTAGGTTCAACTGAATTTCACCAGATTGTTTGTATTTAAATATCCTGACATACCTCCACTCCAGGTGGAGCAGCTGCAGCTGCAGCACAGTGAGCTGGACAGGCTTGGGTCTGGAGAGCTGATCAGACTTACCAAGACCTTGGAGAAGGAACGAAAGAAAGCAGGAGAGAAGGAGAAGATGATGGCAGAACAGATAATGGAGACAGAGGCCCAACTGGAGAATGAGAGGCAGAAACTAGAGATGCTCAAGTAAGATGATTTGCTTGTTTTTGCTTATTCTTTAAGGGGAAATGTTCTGTAATTCATCAAATAAATAGAAATGTTTTGAAACTTGGGTTCAGCTTATGCCTAGCAATAAAAATAATCGGCTCTCGATTTTATGTTGTATGGCTTATAGGGCAATAAGCAAAACAACGTAAAATCAAAAGCCAGTGCATACACTGCCTGAACCATTTCTGTACTGCATCATGCTGGATCAGTCTGGGTGGACGGCCTTATGATTGTGTTAACTGCCTGAATTTGTTTAGCATCCAACATGCCTGAAGCTTTTCTCTCTGTTGCTGCTCCTCTAGCCTGGAGTGCAGTGACTGGCAGGACCAGGCAGAGCACCTGAAGCAGCAGACTCTGGCCACACTCTCGGAGCGCGACCAGCTGATTCGTCAACTCCGCGCAATGCTGGAGGAGGCTCGGGCAACTGGACCTAAACTCCTGCAGGAACACACACGCAGACAGGTGAGGGGAGTACTCCGGAGGAGGAAGAGGAGGGGGAGGATTGTTGTTCACAATCAAATTGACCCTAAAGAAAGATTTAGAATGCAGTTAATTCTTTATGGCTCTATAAGTGAAAAAATAATCACAATGCATTTATTTGATTCAAGAATTGAACAAGACTATGTTAAAGTTCACATGACCAGAAATTCAAAATCATATAATTTTAAAGCACAGTAGTGTCATTCTCCAACCATTAGAGTGCTTTTGTTAGTTTACTGCTTATTGGTTGACCTGTGAACACTTGTTAAAATATTGGCACCATTATTCATTTATTACATTAACTTTGACAGCCCTGGTGTCTGTATGAGACTGATCACAAACATGGCCTAAATATATTTCTCATGCTACACATCAGGGAACTATTACAGTGGACAGCGCCCCTGGAGGCCCCCTTGAGCACAGTGAGGACCACAAAACTGAATGCATTCTTCTCCAGAGAAGGTACTTTTTATTATTAAAAATCAATAATAACACTGAACCACAAAAGTGTATTTTCATTTTCCTAGCCACTGCTTCTTTATAGATATTGAATACATTTAATGTACCTGGGGGTCATTAGAAAACAGTGGCATTGCCTTTTTAACACTTGAAATAATTGTGCCCCCTTAGCTTTCTAGGTAGCTCAACCCATGAACCTGTGTTTATAGGAATGTTGTGGATTTTCTTGCGGAGGACTGAGTTTAAGCCTTTCTAAATTATACTTTCAGTTCTACAGTGCTGTGCAAGGGTATTCGTTTACAACTATTATCAGCAATGTGTGTTTTAATTAAAGTTCTGTACAACATTACTGTAAATACAAATACATTTACTAAGTACAATATGCAACATTTTAATTTAATCGGCACACCTGAAATTAATGAAGGGTTTTTACAGGGGTGGCATTCATT